>JAFBJS010001092.1:0-65022 GCA_016785265.1 Paraplagusia blochii | reverse complement strand
ATCAGGGATAAAAAACATTCTATTTTATCTAATCTAATCTAATCTAATCTAATCACAAAATGGGTGTGTGATGAAAAAAATAACCAACAAATTACTGAAATTAACAAAATGGGGCAGTAGCGGACTAGTGATTAAGGAACTGGACCTGGGTCTGTAGGGTACCATGTCCATATCCACCGGCTGCCAGGTTATCACTGAGGTTCTCAAAGAAATACACATTTATTGACATAATTAAGGACTGCTAGTTGGATGATGAGTTATATATATATATACATATATATATATATATAGTTTTAATTGATAATAAATAACAATCACTGATGCACTCATACAGTTATTTTTTTTTTCCCGCAGCAAAGTTTGTGAACACAGAAGATCTTAACGATGCCCTGTGTGAGTTTGATGCCGTGATGGAAGACTTCACATCCCCCACAGAGAAACGTCACTTCAGGTACGACGAACACCTGAAGACCATGAAGAGGAGGAGCAGCGCCAGCGTCAGTGACAGTGGCATTAGCGACTCTGAGAGTAAGTAGGAGGAAAAAACTAGGAATAGGATTAAATTAAACCTAAATTTCTGTGCACAGACACTCGAGGTAAAAATTTGCATGCATTTTTTCAAGGCATGTTTGATGTTTGACCTGACATTTGTTATAAAAGTTTATCCAGAAGGCAGTAGATTAGTATGAACTGGTTTAACGGCTTGTTTAGACTAATATCAGTATAATAGGTCAGTATGAACTTTTTATTTGTATAGATATATATTTAATATACTATATTAATATACTATACTATATTAACATATTCAATATATTTAATTTTAATTTAATATATATAACAATAAATATATAAGAATTTCATATATTTACAGACCTGACACTTGATTTATGTTCAGTAATTAAGCTGTGGTGCAGAATAACGTCACTGCTTCACACGGAGAAAATTTTGGAAATTAAAGGAACCTCAGGCCGGACTCTAAGAACCCGCGTCTTTAGTTGTAATGAGCGGGTGAATTTGCTGCAGGGATCGGATTCCTGCAGGAGCTCCATCTTCTCTATGGCAGTCAAATCAACAGAGACCTGTCCTCCCATTGTGTTTGAGTCTAATGGATGGACATTGAGTTAAAGACACTGATTAATGACTAGAAAATTGTTTTAAAGTGGTTTTGGGTCATGACTCCCACAGTAGGTCTAAGGTGGGGCTGTATTCAAACAAAGATCACAGGAATCCATGACATTTGGACCAAAAGTTGGCCATTAGTGGTAGGTGTTTGTCCCTTAAGTGAACCAAAATACAGACTGGTGGTCTATAGGCATTATATTATATTGTTTTGTCCTAATTATTTTGTAATTCAGAGACTCTTAGTCTCTGATAGCTTTATGTCTTTTCTGTGAAATGGCATAGCCCATAATTTCTGCAAATACATAATCTGTCAGTTAGTGATATCTGTGGGCAAACTGCTGAGGAACACTTAGATAACTGTTTCTCGTCATGCTAGATAAGTTAAGATACTGTTACTTTACTTTGTGCAGTTCTCACACAGATGGAGGCTTAGAGAGAGCTCTGAGCCACAGCCAACACACAAATAAACGAAAGGCTACATTTATAGAACAATCGGAGTATAAAAATATAAAAATACACAATTCTGACATATTCATATACTCAAAACAGCAAGAGCAACTCAACACAATCAAGTTTGCCTTCACATGTTTGCTGTGATATGCTAAATGTTGCTCACTTTTTGTGAATTGCAGCCACAGTGTCCACATCTTTAACATGGAAGACAAGACTAAATGTAATGAACAGGAAGTACTCGCTACTTTGTGTTGCCCCTGCACCCTAGAGAAATCTTTCCTTTGAAATTTTCAATATTCATTAATTTATCCTATCTGTCACCTGGTTTCCACGGTTCCAGCCAAATCAAACTGCTCCATACTGACAGCCTTGCTTTGTGTTGGTGTCTACTGAAAGTGATGTGGGTCTGGGTGGTGCCATGATCAGAACACCTCAGTGGCAACCTGGCAGCTGATGGATTAGAACCTGAAGCCTTGAGGACCCAAGTCTGCTTCTTAACCACAAGGCCACCACTGTTTCCCGGATTAGTAATATTTCATTTTTAAAAATATAACTCATTTTACTAAACTTATAGATATCACTGGTACCTTTGGTGTTGGTACCAAGAGGACACCAGAGACAGCATTTCTGTTTCTCACGGTGATTGGCTCTTTAATAAATCATCTCTTCCCTCTTCCACTGCTGTAAAGCTTGTTCCATGTTTAGTAAAAGATGACACTAACTCATCATCATAGTTGGCTCCTAAGCACGGACACAGATAATACTTGACAGTCTTTATTTTTCTCTGAAATAATGCGAGCTCCTGTGCTTTGCACGGCTTCTTCTACACAGTTTTGGCCACTATGAGCTCGTCTACTTAGACTTGCACTGTACACCTCTGAGGTGATTATGTCCCAATCTGTAGTCACGCCACTTTTGACCATGGCTGCCAAGACATTTCCTGGTCCATACGTGTCATTGTCGTCAACTTTTCTTTTCCATGTCTGAACAGAGAGAGACACAATTGTCAGGGAAGTTCATTTTTTTGCTGAGCATTATTCTCATTGTCTCTTAAGAGACAAACTCCACACATCTCCCACTACTGACTCATTCTTCCTCTTTGTTTTTATCTACTTTGTATAACAGCCAGTAGGCAGATGGTTTTACCCAAAGCAGTTCTAGCTGCAGGAGTCAGACGTGCATGTGTGAAGTCCAATTGGACTCAACCATCGTAGTGTGAAAACACCGGTCATGAGCTTTGAACTGATCACCCCTGAGATTCACTTGTACAGTGCGAACATTCTCTTTGTGTGTTTAAAAAATGCAAAAAAAAATGCTTCTGGAAGATCTCCACCTGTTGGACAGTCTTCTCAGTGGTCGAGCTTCACTGTTGTATCTTTTGCAGATTGAAATGAGAGGACGTCTTTGAAATGCTGATCATTTCTGCTCTAGGCGATGGGTCTTCTATCCATCTCACTTTGTTTACACAGAAGTGTCTGTGCAGATACAAGCACATGCATGTGTGTGACAGGCAGCCGATGCAGGCTGTTATTAGAGGAGAATGTAGTGATTAAACTCTGGAGCTGCTACACTGCTCACATCTGTGTGTGTGCACGTGTGTAATCATCTTTGATCAGTGTAAAATATATTTCATGATTGCCTCTGTTCTACAGGTGCAGAGTCATTGAACAGAAACAGCTTTAGCTTCAGTGACGAGCGACTCTACTCGCCCACCTCACTTTCTCCAATCGCCAGCTCTCCTCCTCTGATGTCACCAAAACGTGAGTGGCTACAGGACATCAATGATGAACCAGTTTTGTTCCTACAACACAACTATATTTTTTTATGTCAAAAATGTCATCAAAAGACAGACCGTGGCAAACTACAACCAAAGAATCAGATCTGGCCCGTTTGAAAGAACTTCCCAATTATAGTAAAAATTTATATTATCTTATACTTTTGCCATTTCCCTACAATGTATCAATAGGTAGTGTAGAAACATTCAGTAAAACCACACAGGCAGCCATCTTGATGGACTGTTGTCATCAATCAGCTCTGGGATTGGTCCAGAACAAAGAAGTAAATTTTGCATAAAATACCTTCCTATGAAACATGGTCAGAATTTTTTATGATGAACTATTTACCATGTAATAAATGTAACTTTTTTTTTGTGAATTTAAGATTAAGTAGTTCAGAGACATTGGAGCGAGATGAAACGATAAGGTTGAGTAAATGCAGGGGCATCTTGCACAGAACAGAACTGGAACGCTACCAGAAACGCGCTATTATTATTTTTTTTTTGGTTTAATGTAAATAAAGCTTTCTTGCATTCTTTGCAAGAAAGTTTTGAGGAGCACCTGAGATTTGATTAATATTAGTAGTTGCTTTAACATGTGTTTTTTCTAAATCTGTTTTATATTTCTCTGCAGCCAAACTTGGTGACACAAAGGAACTTGAAGATTTCATCGCCGACCTGGACAGGACATTAGAAAGTAAGTGCTAAAATCACTTTTGAAAAAATGTTTCATCATAGTTGAAGCACAGATCTGAAAAAAAAAATTCCCTAAAGGTAATGAAGAGATATAACCCAAAACCTTTAAAAAAATGATCCCAAAAAAGCTGCAATCAAGTATGCATAATATTTCTGCCTCGTATTTTACTGTCAGTGTCCAAACTTGCTCTGGAGCAGCAGGAATGTTGGCTTATGGAAAACCTGCAGCCAAAATTCCTGCAACCTTAAACTTCAGGAGTGAAAGGAGTGTTAGGAGTCATAGGATTGAGTAGAATATTCTCGGAACAATAAAAAAATCCTCACCTTTCCCCCACTGTTTGTCTTTCAATCTCTCCTTAAAACCACATTATTTTTGAATAATAAAAGAATGTCAGATCGTCACTCAGCGCATGTTTAATTATACTCTTACATTTTTGTGATTAAAAAACACTGATCCTTTTTCCTCACCCATGTAATTAAATTTACCTTTCACCACTTTCACTGCTTTTCAATCAAAACTTGTTTTGAGTGGTAAAAAAAAAAGAACCTTAGTCACATTTTTTATTGGGGATCAAGTGATCCGATACATAAGACTGATTTTAGTCTGATATTTTTCAAAATGTTAGGATTGAACAGTGAAAAAAACAACTACCGTAATTTCCGCACTATAAGCCGTACATTTTGTCACACAATTTCAACCCTGCGGCTTATGCAGAGATGTGGCTAATGTATGCACTTTTTCTAACTGCTCGAGCAGAAAAGGTAAGAGTGAGACAGGTGGTGTTGAGGAAGATGCAAGTCACAACCACCAATAAACACCATAGAAGAAGAGGAAGTTTAACGTATGGTAACGCGCTTCGTACATGAATAAAATCATCATGGAAAATGCGAAAAGAATGTGGCACATGAGGGCTTATATTCAGATGCGGCTTATGTATGTACAGAAAGTTTTTTCCTTTAAAAAAATTATTTTTTAAAGGAAAATGTAGGAGTAGAGAGTCCTGGGTATGATTCCCAGAAGAACCATAAGCTTGGCCCTTGTTAGGGACAGCCTGTTAACAACAGTTAAAACAATTGCTGCAGTTAACACAATAGTTTTGTGCATTAGTATCTATACAGTGTAACTCATTTTGTTTCAAGATGACATTGTGATAGATGAGAGTTAGCTATGGTGAAGGGAAAGGTTTACAGGACGGTTGCGAGACCAGCCATGATGGATGGATTAGAGACACTAGGAATAGGTAGAAGACAGGAGACAGAGCTGGAGGTGGAGGAGTTAAAGATGCTGATGTTCTCTTTATTCAGGCCAGGTTGGACAGGATCAGGAATGAGGTCATTAGAGGGACAAAACATACAGGAAGGTTTGGAGAAAGTCATAGAAGCCAGATTGAGATGGTTTGGACATGTTCAGAGGAGGGACACTGGTTATGTTGGTAGAAGAATGCTAGAGATAGAGCCACAAGGTAGGATACAAAGAGGAGATTGATGAATGCAGTGACGGAGGACATTGATGTAGTTGGACTAGAATATACAAAGAACAGGGTAACATGGACAAGGTTGATAAGGTGAAGGTATTGGATTAATATTGGTATTGACAGATACATCAAGTTGTGGACCTGAAATTTTATAAACGGTAAAAGTGTATAAAAACATTGTAAAAGTCTAAATGTAAATTGAAAAATCTAAATCTATATTAAAATGCGTTTGATAACACCAAAAGTTATAAAATAATCTGATGAATCAGGTATTTACACTGAAAAAAAGAGAAAATTCTCCAACAACACATCCAAAAGTCCCCAGATAAACCAGGAATGTTTGCTCACATGACTGTTCCGTGTGGTAAATCTGGGCAAAAAATCCAATCAGAAATTTAAAATCTAGAAATTAAAAAAGAAAATTTAAAAGAAATTGTGTTTCTTGGGTGATTTTCACCCAAGAAATCAAATTTCTTTTAAAGACAACAAATATAAATACATTTTAAATGTATATTTCCACCTTCTGCTATTACATAAAAACACTAGAGAGTAAGGAATGACTTGGGTCACAGCCCAGGTTGTTTTTTTGGCTTCACTCCTATTCCTGTGATGTGACCGAGCTACGTTATTTACGTCCTTCACAGCTTGACATTCCAACAGACTGTCACCAAACCCCACCCATCAACCCCCCAACCCCCCCCCCCTGTCACTGAATCTTGGAGTGTGGCATGTTTACGAGGGCTACCAGTGTTTCCGGGGAGTCCTAACGTTCTGCGAATAGAGCCGTGGAAGTCGGAGCCACAGAGTCCCATTTTAATCAGCCCTGTCTGTCTCTCTGTCTCTGTCTCTGTCTGTCCCAAGGCATGTGACACTGAGGTCGACACTCTATCCTACTGCAGTGAAGACCTTACGGAGGACCGAAAGGGATGAAGGGCGTCCATGTCAACCACAGCCCCTAAAAACCCCACACTGACACCACCCAGAGGAAAACAGCTGGGCTGCACATCCACTGGTTCCACCAGCAGCACTTCACCTTCATCTGTTTCTAAACAGAGTTTTACTATGAAGCATCAGACAACGATAGACTCGGAAACGTTGGTGACATGGACAGCAAAAAGTCACTGGAAACCATCAAACACCAGAACACTCCCTTTGTCTCAATATCAAGCAGGAAAACTATTTAAAATGTGTTTTTTTATACAGCAGGGATAGATATATTATATTTGTAATTTTGTAGAGCTATGTTATGATGTAAATCTTATTTTGAATTATATTTTTGTAAGTTGTGTAAATGTTAATAACAATAATTATGGTGACATTATTAATAATAACAACAATTCTATTTCTCTCAAATATGTAAACAGAAAAGTTGGGTTCAAAAACTGGAAATAAAACTGTCTATTTAATAACTCTAGTACTCAAGATACTATGAAAGTAATAAATATTTTAAAACATTAAAATGTCAAGTCTCTTACCGTTTCTATTATCAATTTTAATAGATATGTACATGACTTCTCAACAGTGAAAAATGCAAAAGACAAATTCGGAAAAACAGAAGATGAGGGTCTGCCGCTGCCCCCTGTGGTCTGTGTATGTCTCTGTGGTTAATCTAATTTTTAATAAAATAACTTGCTACAGTACACTGTTATTAGGTAAAATTAAAAAAAAATCTATATTTTAAATCAAATATATGAAAGGCTTGAGCTCTTTTTGTATGAAAGGATAGAAAACATTACACACACAGACAGATTGGCAAGTTTCAATCAGATCATTAACCTTAAACTAACTCGAACTCTCACTTGCAGATCAGTAAAAGGGGCGTCGTGTTGCATGGAAACTACATTCAGCTTAAAGCTGGAGCATAAAAGTGTTGTGCAATGTCTCAGTGGAAGTTTCTGGAGGAGGAAAAACAACCCTGAGGGTGTGAGCGTGATGTGAGCCGAGTTGTCCTGCAGTGGAAAAAAAATACCGAACAGAAGAAAGTCTGTTTCGTGGTGATGAAGCAATAAAATAAAAAAAAAATATTAAAAAAAAAGCTCTTGTAAAGGGGAAAGAGAAGGAAGAAAAATGACATCAGAGAGACTGTAGGATTTAGAACTCTGCAATGATTGCCCAACAACTTAATCCACATTAAGACTAATAAACAGTAAGCACAACAAAATTCTAACCGTATTCTAATTCTAATTTTTGGTTAGCCATTTGTAGAAAAAGTACAAAAAACACTATGTTTCCTCAACATCTAAGTAGAAAAGAAAAAATAAGATCAGATTATAATAAAAAGTACTTTGCATTCTTAACTTATTATATATATAATATATATTAATATTAATATATGTAATATTATATATACATATGCGATACCACAGCATTGATTGAAAAATAAAAAAATAAAAAACAGAAGCTGCTTTTAAGATGCTTTTAATATTCTAAATGTCTAAAATAACTTGCATAGATCTGAAGGCAACCTCCTCAAATGCTGCTCACATTTAGCCACAAATATCAGAATAGTAAAAAAAGAATTGAGTGACAGATGATTCAAACTATTCCTCATAGTTACTTAACTGCGGTACTTTTTTAAATAGTGGGGCGGGGCACCTTTAAGTGCCACAAAGGTTTGGGGCCAAGGATGGGGGAGCTGTGGTACAAGAAACTTTGAATGAAATATGGTAGGCTGGTTTATGGTCTAGAATGATAAACACGCCTCCAGTAGCTCTGACCCAGTGATGTCCTTGTCTCCGTTTCCTCATGTCTCCCTCTGTCCTGCCTTCAGTCCGATCCATAGCTAACAGACCCAGAGGGACTGGAGTAAAGTGGAACACCTAAGACTGAGACGTCAACAACAGTCATGCTGACACACAGACTCATTCAAACTCCCAGCTTATGCAACTTTTGTAGCAACAGGGTCTATTTTCAGAGCTGGACAAAGATGCCAGACTGTGATCTCATCTGTTTCCAAGGCCTTGGTGACAGGTGCGACCGTAGAAGTCTGACGTCAAAGCCTTCAGCTGACCGGCCAGGGTCGGAGGAGGCAAGACATTTTCCTCTTCGCTGTAGATCTGCAGAAGCAGCAGGTGCAGCAGAGACCTGAACCAGGACTTTCAAGATTCTTGTCCATTACCTGGTAATGGACAAGAGGAGAAGGTTTTTGGCAGTTGTGTATTGTCATGGCCAGCAAGAGTATGATTAAAGTCACATGATTTCTCATGATTCAATCTTGTTCTCAGCTTTTCTCTTGGTTGGGATGCTTTGAATTGTGTATGAAGTACTTTTTGTCCAATCATTTCAACTTCTTGTAGGCGGGTTACAGAAGTTTGCCTAAAACTTCCAGAATCAGATGGGCGGGTGGTACACCAAAAACCATTTGCAGCTAGAATAGTCATTTAATACATCATCAATGGATATAATGTATTTTTGATTAGTTTATTATTATTCGTGTTGAAAAAAACATTGGAATAGAAGTATAGATACATCCTATCTGAAAACCCTCTACTGTATGTACCTCTTCAGTTACTGAACAGTCACTTTATCTCTTTATAATTGAACTAAGGGAGACGAAGAAAAGGAAGGAAGGAAGGTAGGAAGGAAGGTAAGCAAACTCCTAATATTGTCATCCACACCAACGCACGCAATGAAATTTGACCTCTGTATTCAAACCATCACCAAAGTGAACAGTGGGCAGCTTTGAGCGCCCTGGGAGCTGTAAGTAGGGACGGTGCTATGCTCAGTGGACCTCAGTGATAGCCTGGTGGATTCAAACCTGGAACCCTAAACCACTAGGCCACCACTGCCCCAGAGAAGTGCGGATTTTATGTATTTATGTATGTAAAGAATGAGGATCAATCTTTTTTTAATTGCTTTTTGTTAATGTCAGTATTACGGCTACATGTGTTATCAATGACATAACAACATTGATGGTTTCTATAAACATTATAGCATCATTAAGATATGAGAGATTTTTTTCATTCATACTTTTTCAAAGTAAAAAAAAGCATTTTTTTGGAGATTTTACAGATTACTTACCATATGACCTGACCATAGGAGGCAGTAGAACAGCAGTTGATTTCTCTCTGGAGATAAACTGAGCAATTCAATTAATTCATGGTTTGTATGTAACACCTTCCTGTTAAAACACCACTGAAGTTTACACCGTGTAACCACCTGTTACGCAGCAGCCTTTACAACCTCCCTTCAAAACCACCTGGGTCTCCCTTCAATGTGGCAACATGGCTGCTTACAGTCTGCAGAGATTAGAATCAAACTGTGTTCCAGACAGTTGTTGATCTTCTGATTTGTGTTGCAGCCTTTTATTCATGTCCTGATGTGAATGGAGGGAGTCAATCTCACGCAGAAAACTGGCATGGACTTCTCTTCAGTGTCAGGAGTGTCTTCCTGCTGAGCTGACTGAGAATTTTTTTGTCACTGAAATTGGGTCACTTGTGTTGTGCGCCCTTAGCAAAGAATAAGTAGAATTTTTTTTTTTTAAATGACATATTCTAGCTACTTCAACAACAACTACGACAACAAAAAAAAATGAGGATCGGCTTAAACAAACATCTGTCAGCAAACATTTTGTAATTGAGATTTACTTCAAGAGCACCACAATAATATCTAGCGCAACTTGCTAGATACAGATGTCCTCCACCTATCCATCCATCTGTCCATTTTTCACTTATCTATTTTGTCCATTTATCTGTCACTGGTTTGCAGGGACGGACTTCCTGTATGTGATAATAATTCATTTTTGGACACACCATAAAGCTAATTTCGCTCCGTTCTACACTACTATTAGAATATTCAAGGATTCAAGGAAGTTTTATTGTCATTGCAACACATGTTAGACACAGGGGTGTAGACAGGCCCCTTAAAATGGGTGGGCCCAGAAAAAATTAGGGTGGGCCAACTCCAAAGTATTATAGTCAAGTTTGATGAGCCCTCTCATTGGATTGGGTGGCCCACCCTGGACCACCCGTGGCTACGCCTATGGTTAGACATATGATGAACAAAATGAGATACTTGGATCCCGGATCGAGGAGAGAGGGAGAAGAAGGAGAGAAGAGGAGAAAGAAAGAGGAGAAGTAATGCAGTTACAAACTATTAAGAACAGACCTTAACTCTGCAACCACGTATAAAAATATAAATTATTTTAAGATGCCAAGACTCTAGATGAACCAAGATGAACATAATCCCAAAATATAACAAGGCCTTGCATGGGACAACTGCCAAAAATTGTGATTTGCCAATTCTGTTTCATATTTGTAACCTTTATCAGGTTCTGTAAAATGTTGTATCCATGTGTGAAAACATAAATTTTACCAGACAAAGTCTGTTTGTTAAGACGCAATCAAGGAGATACTTGTGTTAAGGTGCTGACGGTGTAGAAGAACAGTCGGATCTTACAGCCACGTGTCAGTCTTTACATCGAGATGCTGTGTGAGGCACCCAGGGCCCAGCTGCTGTGGTGACTCCATGAGAAGGCAACGTGGGCAGAGAGGCACTGTCCACATCACACACACACACTGACAATAATATCTGAGTCACTTATCAGCTTCAGTTTTCCAACATTTTCTCACAGAGCTGAAATCCAGATGTGGTCCAGATGAACGTTAATGAATGTGTGTTTTATCTTCTAAAAAACTGAATGAAGATTTCTTTCACTAAAGACTGTCTTTAGTGAAAGAAATCTTCATTCAGTTTTTTAGAAGATAAAACACAACACAAGATAAAACACAACACAATTTCCGTACTATGACACGGAAATTGTTGACGCGCTGTGGCAACCCCTTAAAAACTGGGATAAGCCGAAAGAAGAAGAAGAAAGATAGTGGGGCAAGTCCCCCTGGGGGGGCGCGGTGCTATGCTCAGGGGGGCCTGTGTGACCCTGGGGAACATGCTTTTTTCTACTACTACAATAAAGTGTAATTGCACATCCTTGTAAGTTGAACTATATCTCTTTCTTTTTGATTTCTTCATGCTAACAAGGATACAATGTTATGCAGAGGTGTAGCTAGAACTATTTTATAGACAAATGCTATTATTTATAGTTGCAGCGGAGAGTGGGTAGTGTGGACGCGGGGCGCGAATTGTTTCTTCTTCTTGCTAGGGGGGCGTAACAGAAAATAATTGAGAAGCACTGCCATAAAGCAACATTTCCAAATTCAAATAGGTTGAGGGCCACTGCCCCTACTGTCTTTTTGCCAAAGGGCAGCATTAGCAATTAATGTCCAAAACAGAAGATAAAAATTGCAAATTGAAATAAAAAACAGTTCCCACTGTAATACTTTAGATACTGTAACACTTCAGATGAGCCACAGTGTTGTGGTAAACAGTTTACCACTGTCTTGTGGCCCCCACTATCACATTAAAGTGGGGGCCACTACATATCACTCTGCAATTTTGTGACCCCTGCCATAAAGGCTGCAACGTCTTTATTTGTGTGTGTGTGTGTGTGTGTTGAGCTTAAAACTCAGGGATTTGAACTAGGGCTTCCGGGCCTCCAGTGAGCTCACCATCCAGAGGAAGGTACAATTTGATGCTGTGTGATTCCAGGGGCTGAGTGGTAGTGGTGGAGAACCTGTATCATTTTAGGATGGATGGATGGATGAAGTTTGAGGTTGTAGGTATACTTGTCTAGTGCAAGTGGTGGCCTGGTGGTTGAAGCAGCAGACTGTAGTCTGCGAGGCACCATACTGACCCACATAACTTAACCCTTTTATAGGGCACTCATTGAAATACTATGAAATAAAAAAAAAAATAGAGTGTTGTTGGTGGACATAACCAGAGATTATTTCTGTTTTCAATATTTTCAAAATATTCCATTGTCTTGGAGAAAATCAAAGGAAACAAAGTAACCGTATTTGGTTCCTTGCCCTTTGGTGGTAAAAAAAAAATATGTAAAATTTACAATAAAAACACCTATAAGATGAAAGGAACATGTATGTTTCACATTAGAACATCAGTTTTAGAACACAAGTACTAATACAGACTCCTTCAACCAATCAGCAGGTACACTCCAGGTACCTGCTGATTGGTTAAATGACACAGTCAGGTCATCTGTGATGTTGGGTAATCTCTTCTGAATGGCTGAGCGAGGACCACATGGTTCTTGACCTCACTGAGGTAGAGGAAGGGGGTCATTTGTAAAGGGTGCAGAAATAACCAAAAACAGTCACTTGTCCTATAAAGGGTTAACAGTATGGGGCAGTGTAATTTAGGTGGCAGTTGTGCAGACTGTAACCTGCAACCTGGTAATGGACAAGAGGAGGAAGTTGAATGCTTAGTGCAAGGTCAAGGTGAATATGAAGATTTGCTCACAAAACTCTAACCTTGACCACAGCCTGGAGCGTAGTGGAGCGTTGCAGGCTGGTCATACTGTAAGTCAGGGGTGTCCACACTTTTTTGTCTTGTGAACTACTTTTCATATGACCAGACTGAAGTGATCTACCTAGACTGAAAACTCTAAATATATAGACTCCATATATATATATAGAAAACTAAATATATTTACTCATACAAAACGGGTATCTTACTCTCTACATTAATACTGTATATAACATAAGTTATACTGTCTGACTCAATACCTATATTGTTCCCAGTGATTAGTATCTTGAAATAGAACTACATCTCTAGTTTTTATTACTATTATTTTTTAACGTTATTGCTCAGGATCTACCAGCACTACTTTGGGGATCTACTGGTAGATCCCGATCTACCAATTGGGCGCCCCTGCTGTAAGTGTGCACCTGCTCCAATGCCTAAACATTAATATGCCAGCAACTCATAGTGTGGTTTATTTAGATAAAAATACATAGATTGTATGGTACAGTATTTCAATCCGTGTATCTGGGCAGACATGACATAGATATTTGAGAACCACTAGTTTAGAGCTGATTATCAGTGTCCACTGTCATAAATGTAATTAGAACCCCACTGGCGTCTCACAGATGATTTCCTGTCATCGTCACAATCCCACTGTCTCATCTACAACTCAGGGGTGTTAACAGCGTCTGGGTAACGCTGACCTCAGCGCTGATTTGTTGACACATTCACAGTGTAGAAACTTTAGCTTCATCCTCACAGTGTATATTGAATCAGCCCGTCAGGATTTCTGAGTGTGAGAACATGATGAAATCCATCCTCCTGTCCACCTCGGGGGAATTGGGTCAAGCTGTTCCAGGCAAGCAGATGCCTCGTGCACGCTCTCGTGCATACGCTGTGTGATCAGAGGGCGGGTGTGTTGGGGCTGAGAAGGCTGTTGTTAGTTTAGTGCTGCTCCTGCAGTGACTACTGCTGAAGTCCTTGCAGTTAGGACAACTTGAACTCCATGATCACTGTACTTAAGTTGGGCCCTTAGAATTAATTTATCTTGAATAATTATTGGCTATTTCGGGGCTGAATTTCACCTTCAGGCTTCTAGACTTGTAGTGTGGTAGCTGCAGGAAAAGGAGTGGGAGTTCTCGCTGTCATGTAGCAGTTTTGGGTTTGATTCACACCTTTTTTCCCATGTGTTTAGATAGTTTTATAACAATTCTGGATTACAAATAATAAATAATCATGGTCACCGATAAAGGCCAGTGTTGACATCACATTGAAAAGGGTTTCTACACCCTGGTGTCTGCAGGCCTCTCCTCCTGGTGTTGGGCAAGGTTGCAGAGGTGGTTTATGGCCTCAGCTTCAGGGCCAGAAACACAGGTCCTGTCATTAAGGTGGATTTAACTCCTGACCACAGCCTCTGATGGAGTCTGTCCCTGAAGGACATAAAACTCACAGTAATAATGACAACTTTTCCTTTTTAAGACATACTTCAGCTTC
The DNA here is from genome assembly GCA_016785265.1 of Paraplagusia blochii. Classification (NCBI taxonomy): domain Eukaryota; kingdom Metazoa; phylum Chordata; class Actinopteri; order Pleuronectiformes; family Cynoglossidae; genus Paraplagusia; species Paraplagusia blochii. The sequence continues at coordinate 50,694 of JAFBJS010001092.1, read as the reverse complement.
CTTCCCACACCTGTAAAAACACTTCTTAGAATCTAATGATGTGATGTGATTGAGACCAAGGTCAAGTTGTGGACAAAGACCTTAACTTTTAAGTACCAGTATTTTATGTAATTATACATACATACATACATATATATATATATATATATATATATATATATATATATATATATATAAACATATAATTAGAAAATACCTGTTTTTTAACTTTTTATTAATTCGTTGGTTGGTTTTATATATTTTCTATCTATCTATACATCTATATCTGTCTGAATCAGTTTACTGCTGTACTTATAGTACTGTGATAACAGTTAACAGTGATACATATGGTGTACTTTACAAAATACAAAAATATAAAATGAGATGGATCTAGAAACACATTGAAAATTATGACTCAAATGTCCCTACAAACATTGAACTTATACCTAACCCTTTTGTACCATAAAGAAAGTTATACCTTATTGATTCCAATATGGCAAATTATTATGTTAACTGCTTTTAACAGGCTGCCTCTGACGGCAGCAGACTGTTGGTTTCTCTGGGAACCTGTGGAGGCAAGAAGAACAGTATATTTCTCCAACGGGGGTCTTCTTCGAAACCATGCATGTAAAGCAGAAGGGATTAGCAGTTCAAAGGGGTGACAAAGTCAAATTTACAATAGGTCAAACATAAATATTAACGTAGTGCATACCCCACCGATACACTTACAACTGCCAACCCTGGTATTTATTTGATATGATCTTTTGGGCCTCATATATTTACACTTCAGGCCAGATTTGGACCCGAAAACTGAGGTTGACAAATGTGAAAAGTGCTCTGACAATATCCATTGAAATGTATGTACTGGAAAGCATGATTTAAAACTGGCAGGTAAAACTGGACTCTTTGGAGTTTGACTGACAGCAGTGATTCCTCCTGAACTCTCCCAATCTCTTTTTAAAGGTCTTTGTGTCAACGCTTGGTATTTAACCAACAGTTACTGCAGTGAAGAAAATCAATCACCTCATCAGGGTCAAAGGCAGTCTTTCACGGAGGACCAGCAGCAGGAGGAGGAGGCCTGGAAGGGAGGAGGCCCTCAAGCAAACTGTGGAGTCATTATCAGCACCATTTGTCAAAAGTCAGTTGAAAAAAAAAAAGTTTCAGCTCAGCTTTATTACACTGTAAACCCTAATAAGTAAGTAATACTCAAAAAAAGTAAGGGAATCACTAGCCACAATTTTTTTGAGTTTCAGGACGTAAATATTTGGAGTTTATGTAAATGTTATTTTTAATTATAATTAAATTAAATTACTAATTATATATAGATAACAATATCACGTGGTATGTAATATTTTATAGCACAGCGTAACAACACTGGCGTGGGTCAGACCAGTCCAATCAGAACAATCTATTTTCACCAGGGCTTTGAACCGGTTCATGGAGCAAAAACGAAAGCAGAAACATACAATTTTGTTTGGCTTAAAACCATAATTCTTTGCCAATAGGTTCAGAACAGAAACTATTATTTTAACTTTTCAAGTTTTGGGTTGCACCATTACAGGGTTTGGGTTAGCACTCCTGAAAAACAATAAATGCAGTAATATAGAACAAAAGAAAAAAAAAGGTATTTACTGGTTACCATTACTTTTAGGATTTCTATTCCGAAACAAAAAAAAAAAATTCTGGTGCCGAAAAAATTGCAAAAAGTTTCCAATTATCGTTACTTGAATCAATTCGAAGACCTGTTTTCACCTTTATAAAGAAACAGACTTGGGTCCTCAAGGCTTCAGGTTGTATTCCGCCAGCTGCCAGGTTGCCACTGAGGTGCTCACAAGAAAAAAATAAATAAAATAACACACAGTTTCTGTCTAAACACTAAATTTCTAATAATTATACGAGAGGGGACCTGGGAGCAGAATTTATTTATACGATCCTGTGATCATCAGACATCATTCTTGTTCCTGTTTTTTACCAAAATAAATCTATCAAAAAATAAATCTATCAAAAATCCAACAAAGGTCAGGCTTCACCGCAAGTGGAAGTTTAAAAAGAGTCTCTTTTGAAAAACGAAAAAAAAAAAAAAAGAACATCCTGTGTCTGTGACAAAGCAGCCATTCTCTCCTGCTCCCACTGACAGGAATGTGTCACTTCCTGTCAGCCGATGATGTACAGGCTTTTCCCCCTTCAGTTCAGCTCAACATCAGTCAGAGCTGCTGGCTAATGTGTGGACAACATTTCAACAGTGAGCAGAGAGGAACCTGTAGTGTCTTGTTTCAGCCTGAACTGCTGCAGATACAGATCCAGAAACTGGAACAGAATAAATGTCCAGATACAGATCCAACATTTCACCAAAAGACAAATCCAGGTCAAGTCTGGAAGAATCAAGATTTTTTTTTTCTACATTCATCCCAGGAATTCAAGTAAATGGAGAATATCAGGATTTTTTTCTTTTTGTTTAAAATGATTTACTTCTCCTGTCCCCAAAGTTCCATTTTAGGTCCAATTCTGTTGAATGCTGCCCCTTCAGGATGTCAGAAGATGGAACAGCATCATTTTTTTCTTCAAAGCTGCAATGTCAGGCTCACAATTTGATTCTAAATTAAACTTTTTATTTGGAAGCAATTTTCACATATAGTTTTGATTCACTGTCCACAGGACTGAAGAAGCCTCTTGGATAAGAGGTAAATAATTTCTAGAAAACATCCATCCATCCATCCATCCATCCATCTTCATCCGCTTATCCGGAGCCGGGTCACAGGGGCAACATTCGGGGGAGGGATACCAAGACTTCCCCCTCCACAGACACTTCCTCCAGGTTGTTCTAGAAAGCAATCATGTCCGTTTGGCTTATCGAATGCTTCAACCTCAATCATAACCTGGATGAGAATCTTTTCAAGCGGAGTGGTGATGACACAATAGACAAAAGACTTTAGATCAAAGATGGCATAAACCTTTTATATCAAACATCAATCATGATTGAGTCCTTAGATTTAAAGATAGTGACCTCTGGAGGAACCAGGGGGCAGCTCTGAGCAGATTTGCGTCATTTAGCCGAGACAGAACTCATTAGTGGAGGCATTTCCTGAAGGTGCAGCTAATCAAACAATCTAAGCCTGGAATTATCTCCAGCTCTTCTGTGGCTCAACTGACTCTGTCTCCATTTCTGTCCCATTGACCAACAGTAGAATTAGAGAGTGACTGACATGAGACTGCAGGAAATTATTAATGTAATGAGATTAGTGTCAGTCTGAGGTCACCTCAAACCCAGGCCTGTGCAGTGATTGCATCTTCTTCAAAAGATGATGTTCTCATGTTGTTTACCAAATACACTGGGAGTGGAAGGAGACAAGGTGTGGTGATGGAAATGGAAGACACACACGGAGACTGGATAGATGACAAATGGATGAATACAGCTTTCATTCTTTTGTTTAGTTTCCTGGTGAATCCCCCTCCTGCAGGCTGCTCTGGTTCATTAGCTACAGCTCTACATGCAACATTTTATTAAGTAAAGGACCACAATCTGTTAATCTGGTAGAAAAACACAAGACTGGAGGAATTCTAAGATTTTCCCAGCTCCAATCATAAAATGAGATAATAGTAAATCAAATGTGAGCCACTTAAAAGTGGTTTTAAACTGCTTTCTAGAACAATTTTTGCAGATTGAGAAATGAGAGCAGGAGAAGAGGAGAGAATCCTGCTAAACTAATCAGACTCTCACACCCCGCCCACACAAACTACATATTTCCAAACCGAAAACTTGCTTTTTGTATTTTCCAGGGCTGGCCATGGAAAAAAGTCTCTCATCACATCCCCAAGACTCTCCTCTGTGTCTTTTGTGATTTGGGCATTCCCAAGTTCTTCTTGAGTCAGACTCCACAGCTCCTCCCCGCACCAGCTGTTTCAGAATTTGGGTCCAGGAGAGGAAACTGAACTGTCCAACAGTTCCGTAATTCTGTGATTTCATGAATGAGTATCCTCCATTTTTAGTGAGGGTTGTAATAGAGAGGTTCCTGGTCGAGTTTATCTAAAATGCTGACAGACTCAGAGTAGATCATAGTGTCTGCTGACACTTGATGGAGTGATACTCACGCACTCTGAGTGCTGCAGTGATGAGAAACAGACAGCTGTATAGAAAGGCTTTACACTCATGTGTTTCAGCACATCGGCTTCACCAGCTGCAGGCCAGGACAAACATCTGAGTCAGATCCAGACATGAAGCGAAGACTCCAGAATACCAGAGGACCAAATCAGAATCTGTAAAGAGAAAACAAGGACACAGAGACAGATGGGAAGGAAGACAGAAGTGTTGTCGTCAAAGAAGTCCTTAGGTGAAGTTTCCACTATCAAACTGTGGGTTCTGGCTTCAACTCATGATCCACTTCATCAAGTTGTGCTGCAGCCACTAGTTAGAATGCGAGTTCTTTGACTATCCAATCAAATCCTAACACGGTTAATGCATTATAAAGATCCAACGCAAAGCTGAAAAAAGTAGAGGCAAAGTAGTTAGAATATTATTTTCTCTTTTATGAAACTTTACCACACTGTCAAAAGTTGACTGATCAAAATTTTGACAAGCACTAATTTGGAGGTCCCTCTGGGAATTGACCTGTCCCTACACATGGGGAGAAGGTAAGAGATGCTATGATGCATGGACCAATCAGGTTGAGATACAGAAGAACATGCTATGTTCAATTCGTCTTCAAGGTAAACAAAGACAGCAGTGTTATCTTTAAGTTATTTTTTTTTTTACTTTTCCATATTATTTGGAAATCAAGCCACTTGATGAATGGAAGTGGAACATACTGTATATCCCAATATCTGTGAAACAGACTCTGACTCAGGGTGAATCACAGACACTGTTTACAACCCGTCTGATCTCTGTGACATCATCAGACTTTGTTTTTTTTTTTTTTAGGAAATCACCCAAATGAATGTGTGTGTGTGTGTGTGTTACAGTATGTGTTGCACACATACAGTACCACATGTGTATTAAGTGTGATTCATCTCCGTCCTAGCAACTGTTTATCTGTTAGTGTCAACAAAGCTATAAAAACACGACTGTTAGATATTACCATCACAGAAAACAATGTCTATGTGTTGCAAAGATCTGTAACCATTTTAGAAAAAAAAAAATAAAAAAAAATAGAGCTTCCATTTCAACATGGTTACTGCTTGGTGCAACAGTTTTCAGATTTGGCTGACACTGATTTCTAAGAGAGACTACTAGCTGAGAAATCTGCTCAATTGTGAGAATTGGCACACATTTTTGTAAAAAAAATTGCTGGACAAGATAAATTTCCCATAAGAATTTTGTTTCTATTACATAATTATTCTTTTTTACATTTCATTTATTAACAACATTAAAAATCTGTGTATATCACATGGAGAATAAAACCCAATAGAATTATTTCTGATCATCAGACATGAGCAATGTGTTGTTAGATATGTCAGTGCTTTGAAATACATGATATATTTTTTTACAATTAATAGGCATGCTTGGAAATTTTTCCTTACTTTATTAAGGTTGTAAATCATACAAATGACTCTAACAGAACCCCTGAAAAAATATATTATATAGTTTTTATACATACTAACAGATATAGTGAATACAATATTAATGAGGTAAATAATAATAAAAATAATAACTATAATAATAATTGGAACTATATCTATCCCTAGGGAGAATCCTTTGGAAAATTATGTTTAACCCATCACCGTAGTGAGCAGGGGGCTGCTGGCTGAGCCTGCGCCCGGGGAGCAGTTAAGGGGGACCATACTCAGGGCACATCAGCGGTAACTTGGCGGTACGGGGATTCGAACCGGGGGCCTTGTGAACCCAAGTCTGCTTCCTTAACCATTAGGCCACCGACTGCCCCAATAATATTAATAATATGAATAAATCATAATATCCCTGTTCAAATGCCAAATTAACCCATTAAAATCTTCAAATATGTGACTGTATGGACAAAACAAAGATTTTTAGGACATGTTTTAACGCAATAAAAATCCAGTGATTTGGATCAGATCTACATTAAAGTTTGGGTAAAAATAAGAAAATGAGTCGTGGTAACATTCTTACTGTGGCAGTAATAACATGTGAATTCCAATAATGTTATTGTGTGTATGTCATGTCACGTGCATGTAAAGTAGCAGCAGCACCATTGACGTCATAGTCCCTGTCATCCAGCTAAGGTTTCCGCCGTCTTCCTTTGGCAGAGATGATAAACAGGAAGTCTAAAATAAGAAGCAAGGTTTCTTTTTCGTGACCTGTGACCAGAGAGGTGCACGGGCCCAAACAGGATGCAAACCGAGAAGAAAAAACACCAAAAAAAGACATTCTAGACCAGTGGTGGGCGCTGTGATCTCAACACCTTTGAACAGTAAATGCCGTGTTGAGAGGCAGAGCAACAATCCAAGCAGAAACTGACTTAAACAATGGGATGCTGAAGAGACGACACTTTAAAATGACTTTACAATAAAAACAAACATAATCTAAGGTATCATAAAAGATATTATTTGAAAAATTTATGTCTAACTAACATTTCAGACAAAAATCAGTTTGATTTTAACAGTATTAAAAACACTGGTGTCCCAAACATTGCTCAGAGACGTGTCTTATTTACACCTAGGATCTACAATGATGGGTTTACGCATGTAGACTTTTGTACTGACAGTCTCAGTACAGAGTCTCAATGCTCTCCCTCAAAGATGGGACAAGACTTTCTAATAAATTAAAGGGGATTGGTGTCTACGAAAACATTATCGAAGACAACCTGAACCAAGGAGCCTTGTAACTGATTTACCTTCTGCACAAAATAAATGCTCTCTTTCCAATGCTGGTTCCAGCACTGAAAGAGAAGAATTCGATTCTTTGATAAAGTTGGCAGAACAGCCATTAACACAGTTAAAGAACATTATACATTGTTATCAACTCACTGCAAGTGAGCATTTGTGATTTGCTGTTCTCAAAACAGTGTGTTATTCTTAATCACTGTTTTAAGAAAACAGTCATGGTGTCAGTCTCAGGCACTAGAAAGCATGGTTGAGGTAAAGATCTGCTGCAGGATTTGTGGGATCATCTTTGTGTCCATGGCGACAAAGGATCTTCCTGCTGGAAGAGTTTTTTGCAGCCTGAAAGGAGAACAAAAACATACAGGCTTAGAGTCAAGTCAGTTTTGTTTTGTTCTCAACTGGTCTCTTCCATACCTTTCTGCCTGGTTCCCCAAAGATCCAATGAAGATGGCAAAGGCATGAACCTGTGGATCGGCTGTGAGGACGTTAGCAAAGCGCTCAGGTCTGATGCCGTATCGCTCCAGGTTGGCGTCGCTCAGCACCACCACAAAGTGCTCGTCAGCCTCCTCCCTGGAAAGTTCTTTGATACTGGACTCTGTGGCCTCCAGGGTGTAGTCTCCACTCATGCAAAACTGAGCGTGAGCATGCATGGTCTGCAACGGTCACCAGTGAGGACACAAAACACAAATATAAGGTGACCAGACGACGCTACCAAGAATCAGGTATCCATAATCCAAGATACTCCAAGTTCTATCTACCCATCTCAAGGTAAAGCTTTGATATCACAAACTGACCTTAAGGACTTTGAGTCTTTCTTTGTTGTTCTTGGGAGCTTTGTCAGCTCTGACCAGATCGATGTCAAAGCCGTCCCCTGAATGTCCTATTACGTCATACTATAGAGAGAAGCAGCAGTGAGCACTAGACACTTAGTCATTTCTTTAGATCAATGGTTTCAATCCAATTTCAATTTAGGTTCTAATCCACCAGCTGCCTGGTTGCAACTGAGGTGCTGTGACCTCAGCTGCGTCCCGACCCACATAACTTTCAGTGGGCTGACAGGAGGGCTCATAGTATAGAGCAGTGTGATTTGGGTGGCAGTCATGGAGACTGTTGCGCCTGTGACCCCGCAATGGATAAGAAGAAGATGAAGATGAATGAATCAATGTTTACACTACAATTACCACGTTTTTTTTTTTTACTTTTCCAAGCAATTGTATAAGCAATGACTTTGTCAAATAATAATAATAATTTAAAATTTTTAAAAGTGTTTTTCTTTGTTTTTAACAAAGACAAAAACAATAAAATGATTAATGCCTATTCACAAAGTGATTCCGGCAGAATAATAAGCAGCATCACCAAATGCATTGTGGCTGTGGCTATGTGCTATGACAATGTAAATATTAAATCTGTTAAACTACATTGCATACATTTTTGTGTTATTTAGTGATTTTTTAGGTAAACATAACAAAATAACCTTGTTTACATTTTGTTTTGGACTGTATCCTTAGCCATTTTATCACTGCAGGGCATAAAACACCTGTCTTTGTCTGACTTCTTACATTACTCATACAAACTACTGTGAGTTGCTGTTGTTCGAGACATAACAAGGGTGTAATGACTGTCTTGAAACTTGCCTTCTCTTGAAGTTATACCGAAACACGATGGCTTAGAATTGTTCAAAAACAAACAAAAAAAAGGCAGATAACTAAAACAAATATTATTTAAACCGATCTACTGCGAAACTGCTTTCCGGTTGTTGGTTTGTGTATGGCAATATGCACCTTGAACTTGTGCTCGTAGTTCTCTAGGGCCTCCATCACCATACACACCGCCTCCATGGAGCGCTCCAGACGTCCATCCACGCCATTGAACCGGTACATACTGCCTGACACATCAGCGAGAATGCGTAAACGCTTGGGCTTCTGCTGAGGACTGCCAAGCTGTGGACATAAGGGTGCAACAAAAAAAAAGAACAGTGTAAAGTGTAATTTTTGTAATAATGTTACTGGCACCGTTTGTGATGGGTTGATAAAAAAAAAACAACAAACAATCAAACAAACGAAAAGACAGATTGACAGATGAGGTCAGACAGGAGTCTCCATGGACCATGATGTTTGCAGATGACATTGTGATCTGCAGTGAGAGCAGGCAACAGCTAGAAGAGAACCTAGAGAGGTGGAGGTTTGCACTGGAGAGAAGAGGAATGAAGGTCAGTCGTAGCAAGACCGAGTTTGTGTTGCTTTCCGGTTGTTGGTTTGTGTATGGCAATATGCACCTTGAACTTGTGCTCGTAGTTCTCTAGGGCCTCCATCACCATACACACCGCCTCCATGGAGCGCTCCAGACGTCCATCCACGCCATTGAACCGGTACATACTGCCTGACACATCAGCGAGAATGCGTAAACGCTTGGGCTTCTGCTGAGGACTGCCAAGCTGTGGACATAAGGGTGCAACAAAAAAAAAGAAAAGTGTAAAATGTAATTTTTGTAATAATGATACTGGCACCGTTTGTGATGGGTTGATAAAAAAACAAACAAACAATCAAACAAACAAACGAAAAGACAGATTGACAGATGAGGTCAGACAGGAGTCTCCATGGACCATGATGTTTGCAGATGACATTGTGATCTGCAGTGAGAGCAGGCATCAGCTAGAAGAGAACCTAGAGAGGTGGAGGTTTGCACTGGAGAGAAGAGGAATGAAGGTCAGTCGTAGCAAGACCGAGTACATGTGTGTAAATGAAAAGCAGAAGAGTGGAGTGGTGAGGTTACAAGGAGCAGAGGTGGAGAAGGTGGAGGAGTTCAATTAGGCTCAACTGTTCAGAGCAGTGGAGACTGTGGAAGAGAGGTGAAGAATAGAATACAGGCAGGATGGAACAACTGGAGAAAGGTCTCTGCAGTGATCTGTGATAGAAGGGTGTCAGCTAAGGTGAAGGGAAAGGTTTACAGGACAGTGGTGAGACCAGCCATGATGTATGGACTAGAGACATTATATGGATTAGAGACACTACCAACAGGCACGAAGACAAGAGGGAGAGCTGGAGGTGGCAGAGTTTAAGATGCTGAGATTCTCTTTAGGAGAGACAAGGATGGACAGGATCAGGAACGAGGTGATCATGGGGACAACACAGACAGGAAGGTTTGGAGGAAAAACTAGAGAAGCCAGATTATGATGGTTTGGACATGTTCAGAGGAGGGACAGTGGTTATATTGGTAGAAGAATGCTAGACATGGAGCTACCAGGTAAGAGACGAAGAGGAAGGCCAAAGAGGAGATTTATGAATGCAGTGAGGGAGGACATGGAGGTGGTTGGAGTTGGAGTTGAGGATGCGCAGGACAGGGTGAGATGGAAATTATTGACTCGCTGTGGCAACACCTGAAAAATGGGATAAGCCGAATGGAAAAGAAGAAGAAACAAATGACCAAAGGTCATGGCAGTACATTTAACTGTTCTGCAGCTGTGATTGGTTAACACTTACAAGCTGCTAAACAAACTGCTAATTCCAATTCACTCAAAAGACAAAGGTTTCAGATGTAACCCAATTCATCAAATTTCTATGTCCAGCAAATTTCGGAAGCTAAACTGAAGCTTGTCACAACATCATAAAGTCGCAAGTAGAAAAATCTGAACTATGCGTTTATTATAACATCCATCGCGAGGTCAGGAATTCAGATCTGGGTATTTGAAAAGAGGCGTTGAAGCCAAACCAAAAGTATGCAGGACATGGATCTAAATAAGGCAGAAAAACACAGTGGAGCACATTATGGTTAGGGTGAGTGTGTTTGTGTACTGTGGGAACTGCTCCGTATGTGCAAGCGTGTGGATGTGGGCGGGGCATTTAAGACGTGTGTGTGTGTGTTTGTGAAAGACAGGGTGTAATAATAATCTCACACCGCTGGAATGCAGGTCTGACAGATAACAACCTAAATTATGTGTGTGAGACAGGGAGAGAGTGTGTAATTGACGGTGTGGCGATGCTTTTAAAACATGTAGATTAAAACACACACACACACACACCTCAGGCTCCAGCTCTCCTCTGCGTTTATAAATGGCCTTCTCTCCTGTGAGACCATCAATGATCTTGGCATCGTCCAAGTCACCAACAGCCTGGTTCTTCAGCCATTGACGCTCCTTTCCTTTAGCCTAAAACGCACAGACATGTCCTCAGGAATAATGTCAGATAATCCCAGCTTGAACTTAACAATGACAGCAGTTTGGTTCCTTTAAAGCCAGGATAAGTGGCTTGTTGATTGAGGGTGTTAATCTTTCAAATTGCGGTGGAAATGGTCACCGCAATTTGAGTTTTAATGGTGTTAAAAACCAAATTCCCCAACGTTACATTAGCCAGAAATAACCAGGAAAAGATTCCGGAAAAATAAGGATCACTTTGATCCCAAAGCAGTGCTAAAGCGCTCATTGACTCAATCTAAAAAAAGGTTTAAAGGAAGATTTAAGATGAATATACATTTATGAAATGGTGTTTGTGTATTTATTTCTAAAAATGCATTTGCAAATTTTTGAAAAATATATTTCTGGGTCTGTGCTTGTGCATTTATTCTTTTTGAGACTATTCCAGCTCAATAATATTGATATACACTACCGGTCAAAAGTGTTAAAACACCCCCAATTTTTCTAGTGTATTTGCTGAAAATTATGTTGTTTAATGTCTCATTGCACTCAGATGTGCAAGCATAGTAGAAATAAGCAAAAGGAGTCAAAAAAAAAATTATGGAATCAATGTGTAGATCAAAATGTATTCAAATTCATATATCAAAGTAGCCACCTTTGGCAGATATCACAGCTGAACACGAGAGATATAACACACATAAGGCATTCTTTCTACAATAGAAATCAAATATTCTTTAAAAGTTCTTCCCATGTCTGTTGCAGAAGTTCCCATAAATGTGTGGCACTTGTGGGTTGCTTTGCTTTCACTCTTCTGTCCATTTCATCCCAAACCAGCTCAATGGGGTTTAAGTCTGGACACGGTGCTGGCCACTCCATGTTTTCAAGTTAACCAACTTTCGCAAGATAGTTCTGGCATAGCTTGGACCTATGTTTTGGGTCATTATCTTGCTGTAAGATGAACCCCTGACCAACTTGACGTAAACTAGAGGGTATTGCATGGTGCTGCAGGATGCTGTGGTAGCCGTTTTGGTTCAGGGTGCATCTCACTCTGAAGAAGTCACCAACCCTGGATCCAGCAAAACAACCCCAGACCATCACATTTCCTCCTCCATGTTTGACAGTTGAAGCCACGCAACCAGGATTGAGAGCCACCCCTTAGCCCTACTACGAGTGGTGACGTGGCTCGGACAAGCAGAAGTTGGTCTTTGAGGAGGTGTGGTCAAAAGTTGAGGAACAACGCACCAGCAGGATGGTAAACCCTGCATAAGACAGGAGGTGCCATGGGCAGAGATCTGGTGAGCAGAACCTCAGCAAATCAAGTTCATGGTGGAAGCTGTGTATCATATCCTGCCCAGTCCTGCAAACCTCCATGGGTAGAATAAGGCAGGGTCAGGGTCTGATCAACTCTGACTGGGTCAGAAGAAGGGTGTATGGTGTTAAAAGACCCGGAATGCCCAATTATCTTAGGGAAATCATTGATGTGCCCTAGTGCATCCCCTAGATTATCTTTCAACAATAGGAATCGATGTATTGATGAATTGATCGATGTATTGATGAATTAATCCATTAATCATATGAATGTAGGTTAGACATAATATTGAAAATGCAAACAAAACAATTGGGTTTGTGTCTGCTTTAAGTCACTCTTCAGGTATGATCAAAATAACACTTCATGGTAGCATCACCCTGAAGGGTTCTGTCCTATGATGCGGAAAAAAATTATACACATGCTACAAACAAACACTCTGGCTTCCACAATAGCTGGTGCTGACGTTCAAAGAGCAGAGCAAACACCTGGATGGACAACACGGGGACACTTCACACCTGGACAGTAGAATGACATAGTCAGGTGTCATCACTCTGTAATCCTGAAAGTTGACTACAGTGAGGCGAACGCACGCACACAGTTACTCCCGTCTCTCCACTGATGCAATGATGTCACTGCTGTGGCCACATGTCAGACTCCTAACAAAAGTCGAAATCAAACATCTCCTTCAACACTGCCTCATTAGGACTTTTCATCACCAAGGTTTGCGTAAGGTCAGATGTTTGTCGTGTACTTGAAGCCACAAAGCCACTCAGATACACGATGAATCAGTACAGTAGATTAGTACATTGTACTTATTAGTACAATAGTACATTGGATTCAATTGCAACTGCTGCACATGGCTTTAAAAGGGCTATAACAAAACAAAACATTTGGGGCTACGTCTACGTCCGTCTTTAAAGGAACGGTACCAACTGACTCCTTACCTGCAAACTGTCCAAGATGATCCTTAGGGATTGGACCTGTCTCCTGACAGCACTGGAGAAGCGCTCATAGGAGTTAGCATCATATTCACTCATGTTGATCTCCTTCAACCTTCAAACAGAAGAGACAAAGCAAAATCAATAGTAGACGTTGTATGACATTAGTAATATACGTACAGGAGATGACCGCCACAAATTGGACAAACTGTTATCAACCCTCTCCAGACTGTGCTATCTTTTCCCAAACAAGTGGGAAAATAGAAAATATAGGACAGACAGATTATGCGAACAAAATAAATACACAACCATAAAAACACAAGAGTGAAGAATAGGCTGCAGCCCCAGAGACAGGTGAAGTTGCTTGGACACAAGTTAGGGTCTGATCAACTCTGACTGGGTCACTTGAAGGAGGGTGTATGATGTTAAAAAACCCAATTATCTCAGGTAAATCATTAAAGATGTGCCGCAGCGCAACAATAGGTGTAATTTAATGTAATGTAAGGTAATGTATTGATAAAAATGATGGAAATTAATTAAATACAAAGCATAAAAATACAACAGTGAAGGATTGACTTCAGCCCCAGAGACGTTTGAAGATATCACAGACAGGGGAACTGCAATCAAAAAGCAACTCGTAATAGACAAAAACAAAAAGTCAAGTGTGCTTGTTGTTCCATGGAAGCTGAACTCTGGCTAATGCCGCTTGAGTGATCAAAACCTCTTGTTATATTCCTAGGAGCTGGGACCAAGGAGAAAGAGAAGAGGTGAGACAGACAGTGTTTGGATGCAGAGCATGGCCCATCTCATGTGTAGAGAATATCTATTGCAGAGGTCAGTGCTGCTACATTTGTCCGTCTGTGTCCCACCAGAAACACACCTGTGGACCACCTTCACCCAACCGTGGAACCTATATCAGTATAATCTTACTGTGCAGGTGCGTTACATGGGCGACAGAAAGAGAGAAAGAAAGAAAACTTTAATGGAGGTGAAGGGCAATCCTGACTTCCAGGTGTTTTATCTCTTTGGGGAGCAGCAGACTGTGAAACCACAGACCCAGAGATGGAGACATTAAGAAAAAATAAAGGCCTTGCTGGTGTGTGCATGTGTGTGTCAGTGTGTGTTGTAACTTTGATCACTTGGCTGATGACATCGTAGTCTAAACAATGCACCTATCTGACCCTGATCTTTTGCAACCTTAGTAACCAACCATGTTTGCACCACTGTCTCCCACTCTCCTTCTCTTATAGAAACAAATCCTCACCAAAAATTCACTGGAGATCCTGGTGTTTCAATTTTATAAAAGTAACCCAGGGATTTCTCGGCAAACTACAAGAACAACTGAAAGTCTATATCTACTAAAGGCTATGGATCAACCATTTAACATATGCATAAAAAAATTCATTATTTCATGGCTCTCACCTAAAGGTGTGCTTGTTTTTTCATGACGACTATATAGGGCTGTAAGGAAAACTAGAAAAATAAGCCTTGCCAGAACCAAGGAGAAAGAGCAGTGACACTGACCAAGATGGACACATAGATATATATAAAAGCCAGGCACAATACAATGCTATTTTGTAAAGAAATATAAAGGCTGTCAACGTTCATTGGTGAATTTTTGGAGACATCATTAGGCGTCTAATGAGGGTAAACCTCATTTAATGGCAAAGAAAATGAACAAGCCAGACAAGGGGAAAATGCAGATTGAGTAACATACGAAAGTCTTGAATGCTGTGTTCGAAGTTCAAAAGGAATATATTGGAAATATAGATGTTAAAAACATGATATAGTGTACCAGTACTGATATACAGTATGTAGCCATTTGGCTTTAACGTAGAGGGGCCATTGGTGTCTTGTGTTACAATGACTAAAATTCATGCTCATTTTAAAACTCTTCACATCATGGTCTAAACCAGGGGTCGGCAACCAGTGGCTCCGGAGCCACGTGTGGCTCTTTCATCCTTCTGTTTTGGCTCTCTGTGACTTTGGAAAATGAATAATAAGTATTTCATTTGTGTTATCTTCATTATAGATACAAAAAGAAATATTTGCGGCTCCCAGTGTTTTCTTTTACATGGAAACTGGCGCCAAATGGCTCTTTGGGTGTAAAAGGTTGCCGACCCCTGGTCTAAACCTTTTTTCGATCGTAGAAAATAACAATATGAAGATTGATACCAATATTAAATAATAATTATAAAATACACAATAATACATTACCATCAGAAATTATTATTATTGGTTCAAAAATATAGTAAAAACAAAGGGCAGCCTTTACGCAGGGAGAATTAAGCCAGCGCAATTACCTTATGGGTGTGTTTTGTCAAAAAGACAATTCTTAGCCTGTTTTTGCATGTTTGTGTCTCTAGGCTTTGTACAAGGATCACAGTTCCACTGATTCCTGACCTGAGGCTAAACAAACATAAAGACCGAATGCACACATCAGTGAATTGAGATCATTTGAAAAAGGTTATCGGCATGTAGCTACAAGAATAAGTCAGAGCTCAGCTAAATACTGAAGGATGAGGAAAACAAAACGCTGTCAAATGGCAATTTATCAAAAGTCTGGGCAGCAACCTCCACATAAAGGTGGATTCCATTTCCCACATGTAATCGTATGAGCTTCTGACAGCACTGGACCGTATAGACTCTCTGTGCACAAAGCCAGACTGGAAACTCTAAGTAAAAATGTCAGAAAATAAAACTACTTAAGGTGAAAATATTGCCTTGACATGTTGAACGTGTTATCTTTTTGGGTGAAAAACTTTCCTAAGTGAAAACAAAATGGACAGGTATCATCATGTCAGCCAGATTGTTCCCTGAGTTATTATTTATCAAATAAAAACTACAGCACGCTAAAAGAAAGACTTGTTGAATTTTGATCGGTACAATCATAACATTATTACCTATGAACAACATCAAGTCCGTGTTTTTCACCTTTGTTTCCCTGCAAGTAGGTACAAGTTGGAGAGTGGTGGATTAGTGTTCAAGGAACTGTACTTGGGTCCAGAAGGTTTCAGGTTTGAGTCCACTAGCTGCCCATTGCAACAGTACGGTACAAATGAGTAGGGTAGTGTCCCCATTTAAATGCACGGGTCACATTACATTGTGCCTTCTTTCTTTAAATATTAATCTTAATGATCTTTTATATTTATATATGGATATTATGATAATTATACATAAATTGAGTCATATATAAGTAAAATATTCATGTTTAATGAAATAGAATTTAACAAAACATAATGAACAAGAAGTGTATCTACACTGATCATAATCAACATACAACATTCTGGCAAGCTTGGACCTCAAGCCTATATGCCCACCTGAATATTCTACAGCATCAAGCCATGAACCAAAGAGCCATATATTAACTTAAAAAAATAATAAAAATCTCAGCTGGTGTTTACTGTTTACAGAGTGATTTGAGGTTTATGGTTTGAAAATTGATCTAATTATATACTTGATGTAAAACAAAGTACAAGCTGTAGTATTTAGAATAGAAAGTATGAAGTAGTAAACAAACATTTAGAAATAGAAAAGATATATATAATTATAAATTGATTGATTTTATGTCATTAAACTAAAATATATGTGACTAAATTTTTGCTTTTTTATACACCTCATTTGTCGGTTTGACTGTAATGAAAAGGTGACTTGGACCCCATAAAAAAATTAATTGCTATACAGTAACAACCTTCAAGACTAGCCTAGAGGTAAACAGCTTGAGCTTTAGTTGCCATGCAAAAGCTCTAATAATCCAACCCCGTTCGTTCACTCATCTTTTATCAAGTCCCGGGATCAGTCTTCACAACTGCAACCCAAATTTCACTGCACCGTACCAGCTCCTCATAAACCCTTCTGTAGGAGGTGAGACAACAGGAAGGGGAGAACCATCCAAACTGGAATTTGATCTGACCAGAAGCTGAACCCTGGAGTTCCATACCAATGACACTATCTCTGGACCAAAGCGCCACTTTAACTTTCAAATACAAACTCAACTAAAACATGCACACTAAATGACTTTGTTCCATCTCTGCTAAGTATGAAAAGTATCACCATTCTTTTGTCTCACAAACCTAAGAGTTAACAGTATAAGCTGAAATAACCTTAGTGTAGTATAAAGCTACTAGAAAGATTGTAGTTCCAGACTTGTCAGGGTCGATGGCAAAATATGTTGTGTAGATTGTTTTGAGCAGTCATCAGTTATAGAGAAGTACTATAGAGGTACAGACTACTAATAGATGAAAGATAAGGATGTCAAGGGGGTGGTACTCCATTCGACTTTAAACAAAATCAAATTCTTTAGAACTAAAGAACAGGCATTGGCCTGATACAAATCATTCTGCTTTGTAAGGCATCCAGTTAAACTTGTCCAAATTAAATAATTGGTTACTATTGTGATTATAGGTTAGTATTGCGATTACACTACTGCCTTTTTCCTGTAATGGCCACAATTTCTCTATGCTTGGCAAAGAGAAGGCTAAAAGCATTTTCACATGAAATTTACCTTAGTTCACACAAATGCACCATCTGACCCAGCATTTCATTGTAAAACCAATTGGGATTTGCAATTCTTAAAGTTTGCCCTAATCTGTTATAGAATCCAGTCTTAGTGTGAACCCATTCTGACCTAAGGTTATTAACACAGAGCCCAACATCCACTTAACATTACACCGTGTTCCAAATTATTATGCAAATCATATTTTCCAAAATTATCAATATGAATGGCAGTCATCATGATTTTCCAGTCACCAACCATTTGAGTAAAATTCAAATGTTTTCGAATGAACCTCCCAATGAGTACATTTAAAAAAAAATAAAAATCACAACTACACCCAAAATGCATGTTCCAATTTGTTAAAAGTAAACTAGGCAATATTACTAGGCTAATTTTAATGTCATTTTTTAAAATAATGCATGTATGTATGGGGGGCCAGTGATGTAATCACAAAACACCGTAGTTAAAGTATGACATAAACGGAGGACCATCTTTATTAGAAAAAGCGTCTATCACCAGATACAGGACCATAAGATGACTCCACCCACCTCTCTTTAAAGGCTTTCTCTCCCATCTCTCTGGCAGCTCGCTTGACTTCCTCAGGAACCGCATCCTTCTCAGCCTGGGACACCTGGTAAACCTGGTGTCCAGCGTCCAGACGATAAGGACCACCCTTACCGCCCAGGCCAGCAGTGTCTCTGCCACCTGCGTACGATGAATAACAATTAAACAGTTTATTCTTTCACAAATAAATATCTGTCATGTTTGTGTTGCAATTCAACCAGAAAAAAAAACTGTGATCACCTGTTCCCCCTGCCCATTGGTTTCCTCCTACATGAGGGTCATTGTTAGGATCAATCTTGCCATGTTTTGGGGCAGTAACATCAAGTCCACTGTCACGCTGGATGGTGA
This sequence comes from Paraplagusia blochii, assembly GCA_016785265.1. Taxonomy (NCBI): domain Eukaryota; kingdom Metazoa; phylum Chordata; class Actinopteri; order Pleuronectiformes; family Cynoglossidae; genus Paraplagusia; species Paraplagusia blochii. The sequence goes on along the minus strand of JAFBJS010001092.1, from coordinate 32,140 downwards.
TCTTTAACAGAGAAATATCTGAATTTAAAACCTTTGCATAAACAGGTAAAAACATAATATAACACAATGTTTCTCTTTTGCTAAATTTGATATATGTTCACTAATTACCCTTATTCTAAAGCCAGATGGGTTTTTTTCTGAACAATTTGTAAATTCTTGTGAAAAAAGCAGATGTGCTGTGAAGTTTGAAAGGCAAACCACGACACCACTGAACTGGTCATGGTCATGCTATTACATTAGAAAATTATAGACTTTATGCAACATGAAAAGGAACAGAAACCGTCCCTGGTGGTTAGTATGTTTGGTTCAAGTGGATACATTTGAATCAATAACTTAATACTCTAACAAAAGCAAAATACAACTTTATATTTCGGTGGATTAGAGCCTAAACACCTACAACACTAATTGCTTTCTATTTTAATTATATGTGCCTTATACTTGTGCCTCTTCCCTGCAATGCCTGCAATTTTCATACACATGGCAAATCTATCTATCCATCTATCTGTCTATCTATCCATCTATCTATCTATCCATCTATCTGTCTGTCTATCTGTCTATCTATCCATCTATCTATCTGTCTATCTGTCTATCTATCCGTCTACGCATCCATCTATCCCTACCCCATGCCCTTTGTCCAATTTCAGAACCAACTGGAGTTAGTGAATTTAAACATTTGTCCATGCCTGCCTTTCGATGCTCTTGCTCAACAATGTTATAATTCATGTTTCTGCAATTGATTGTCTTTTATGATAATATTTATTATTGTTGTACTGTATAATAATAATAATAATAATAATAATAATAATAATAATAATAATAATAATAATAATAATAATAAATCAAGTAATTAAGCTTCTCTGGAGCACCCAAACAGCTGGGCAGCCACATTTGGCCCCTGTGCTTTAAGTTTGAAACGTGTATCACGTCATAGATGCAAAAGTGTATCTCCATAAATGGACGGGGGAGTTGTTGAATGTGGCTAGCCTGAGTTACTTGTCCATCATATCTACGAGCTGAAGAGTCAAAAGTCACCCTAAGCCAATAACAGGGAGCTCACCCTTACACATGTGACCAGAGTCTGATTACACACTAGTCTATACATGCTTAGGTGTGACCACCATACACAGCACATATAACGTAAAATATATATACACACAATTAATAATCTGTTGTAATTGCATCCAGCAACAGGTTTCCACTTCATTGTCCACCTAATCTTCTAGATGACTGTACTACTTGTTTTTTAAAACTTTTTTAAAAACATAATAACAAATATTTGTCAATTTTTGCCTCATTTTAGGGGCAGTGGTGGCCATAGGTTAAGAAAACAGACTGGGGGTCCAGAGGATAATTCTACAAAACACTATTTTATACAGTTTGAGTGACACAAGTGTGACTCATTAAAATAGATATTTATTATACTTGTGTTGAAAGCACAAATGCTATCCATAAAATTTTGTTTTGCTAACAACTGTGCCTCATAAAAGAGGCACAGAATCATCTAACGTCTAGGGTATCGTCTTCAGTGAAGACTGGTTCCTGTAATCCAGTCCTGTCAGTGCTCTGAATATAGATTAAAAGCTCACCCTTGGGTTACAGAGGGTTACATGGAGGTAAAAGGACTCCAGTCATTCTTACATTTGTGACTAATAGGACTAATGAGCTCATACTGTTTACATTCCATGCTCAAATAAAACCCTCAAAACCAAGATAAAAAAATAAAGACAGAAACAAAACTAATTGAATGGTGGTTGATGATATCTCAATATAAGATATAAAAATTCTTAGATTTATTTATCAATTGTGAAAAATGTTGCATGCATTTATTTTACCGCTGCTACAACACTTTTATCAGCTGAATTAACAACCTAAGAAATTTCTGACTCAGGCAGAGTCTGAACATTCAGTTCATGTGGAGTTCTTCCACATAATAAATGTGAAGATAGTTCAGTCTTGTCTGAGCTTGTTTTCATTTTCAGTGTAAGAGGGATGTTGATATCTGTTTGTACAAGTTTTAAAGTAGGAAAAATGAAATAAAACTTTTTTTTAGACATGTTATGTTTCCAGATCCAAGCCAATGTTTTAAGAAATAATAATCATGGACCAAACCCAACTGTTAACCATGTTTTTTAATAATGAATAAATAATAAATGTCTAGTGTCAGCACAGCATTTTTTCTGATTATTTATCTTTTGTGTGTTTGAATATTGAAAAAACTAACTGGGCATTCCCCGGTGTTAAACATTTTTTTCAGAACCTAAAATAATACAGGCCTATAAATTGTGTTTGTGTCATTGATGTCTTATTGTTTGTGCTTAGGATGTTTTAGTTTTCACTATTTCATTCCATTCTCAGACAATCTTTTCCACCAGTACTGTCTGTCACTTAGGAAACTACTTTTAAAAAGCAATGTCAAAAAAAGAATATTTTTTTGATTTATGAGATTATTAAAAGATTAAATTCCTTTTTTTGTCATTGTAACGATGTGATTCACACCACAGCGCACAACGAAATTTGGCCTCTGCATTTAACCCATCATCAAAGTGAGCAGTGGGCAGCTAATAAGCGCCCGGGGAGCAGTGCGTAGGGACGATACCATGCTCAGGGTATCTCAGCGGTAACTTGGCAGTAGGGGCACTCGAACCGGGGACCTTGCGGACCCAAGTCCGCTTCCTTAACCACTAGGCCACTGCCCCTACAGGATATATATAGATCAGGGGCAGTTGGTGGCCTAATGGTTAAGAAAGCAGAACTTCCGAATCCCCTTACCGCCAAGTTACCACTGGCGTCCCCTGAGCATGGCACCTTCATGGCTCAAAGCTGCCCACTGTTTACTTTGGTGATGGGTTAAAGACAGAGGTCTCATTTTGTTGTGTGCAGTGGTTTGAATCACAATGTCACAATGACAAGGAGTTTGCTTTCCTTCCTTTCCTATATAATGTTTTTTTTTAGATAGACAATAGACAATACATACAGAGATAAATAAATAATGTTAAATACATATTTTTTGTACAATTATTTGATATATACATTAATTAAAAAAAAGAATAGAATGCAAACCCTATGTCGTGATTCACACCACTGCACACAACGAAATGTGACCTTTGCATTTAACCCATCACCAAAGTGAACAGTGGGCAGCTTTGAGCGCCTGAGGAGCAGTGGGATGATACAATGCTTAGTGGACCTCAGTAGTAACTTAGTAGTTTGTGGGTTTGATCCCGGAATCTTTTGCATGTACATATTAGTATGTAAGTAAAACCTTTTTTTTTAAATGTTATACTTTTCAAATGTTTGGCGGTGAAAATTGTCCTCCTTTTTTGTGAAACAACAAAACAAGTACATTTTATCAGGTGAGACTGTCTCACTCTGGTGTTTTAGTCAAACATGTCAGTTCCTTTGATTTTATCATGTTTGCTGAGTTGAAAAAGTTGCATGTGGAACCACGCACATATGAATCGTTCATCTCACACTGGGCTGCTCTGTGTCAACAGTCAACAGTCAATCTGAGCAGGAACACAGACACAGGTATGTTTCCCTAACAGTAACACCACTGTTGGGTGAACACAGAACACACAGTGTAAGTGTGTATGAGATGAATGTAGTGTAATTCTGTGAGGTCACTTTAACACAGTGTTTAACAACACAACATCCATATTAGTTAATATTATTATACACAGTTACGTTACTAATAGTTACTAATAGTAATATCCTAACACTAGTATTACTTAAGTACTAAACAACAGAAAAGAGTCATTGAACCATCTAAAATGCCCGTGTACTCCAAGGAAACTTGATGCGAGATGACCCCAAAAAAATCTCCTGCGCCCACCTGAGTGTTGAATGTTTTAATGCACCTGTTAAATTATGTTTGGCATGTGTTCCACCTAAAACCAACTTGCACATACCACCCTGACTATTAATGGAGAGTTGTTGACAGACAGAGATTAAATGTTATTCACTGAAGATATCAATGCAAAACCAATGAATGAAATATAATTTGAACCTAAACAACATACCTCCTATATAAATTAAATATAATGAGATCTGTTTGTGAGAACCTTTTACATGTTTTTATCAAAAAATTATGTCATAAAAGATCTTTGATGAGCTGCTGTTATATATTCTCTTGTATTTATTGGATTTATATTAATAATATAAATATAGACTAATTTCCGAAATGTGTAAGAATTCCACAGTAACTACATTCTCAATTTGAACATTAGATAATCTCTGATTTAATTTTTCAAGCAACAGTATACATTGGCATCTTTTCAGGGCGAAACCTTCTAACATTCACTAAGAGACTTCTTAGAGCATTATCTACTATTTCTTGAACGTGGGGAGCATAAAAGATCCACAGATATCCCCATCCTACATCTGGGCGGTTCTTTCCACAGAATTCCTCTGTTGGTGTCTGTGTGTGTGAGTGTGTATGTAGGTTGATTAACAAAGGGTCTCAGTATGTTCTGCTCTGGATATTCCGACCAGGGTCAGTCAGCAGTGTCACCATGTCAAAATGTCAGTCTTCTAATAAACCTGCCTTGGACTGAGCTTGGTCAAAATATTCTCCAAAAGATGCAGGTTTTTAGGGTAGAAACTGTCCTGAAATCCTGAAAATATTTTTATAAACTCATATTTGTTTTACGATAATAAAATAACAGCCCCTTTCAGTAATTCTTTCGTACGGTCAACTCCCGTGCAGTACAATCTAATCTAATGCAACATTGCCACTTAGTGGTGATCAGAATAGTTGCAGGTTTTAAGTGTGCAGAAACGCAAAATATATATATATATTGGAAGGATTGGTAGCAAACTCCATGTCATTTGATCTACACCACTGCACACAACTAAATATGTGACCTGTGCATTTAACCCAAACCACAGTCAACAGTGGGTAGCTTTGAGCACTCAGGGTAGTTGAGTGGGGTAGTTGATAACTAAGTGATAACTTGGCATCCCGTCGACCTGAACCTGGTATGGTTCCTTAAATACCTGTCCCCAACTTGTACCTACATGCAGGAACTAGTCTGGCCCAATGCCTAACTGAACTTTAAACTTTGAATATGGTGATTCTGAAAAAATATTTTAAAACATGTGTGAAGTGATCGTTTTACCAGACCTGTAATGGTCTACCGTCTTCTGTCCCGATCATTTTTCTCCACTCCATCAGGGAACGCTGCAAATTATCCAGTCCTGTCTCCCACACACGTACTGACCCGCCCATATCCACTGTGACCACGCCTCCAGAGCCCAGAGGAGCCAAAAGGACATCAGTCTCAGACACCTTGGATAACCACTTAGTATACGGAGACACGGTCAATGACCTGCAGGGCACAGTCACATAGACACATTTAATATGCAGGTTTTAAATTAGTGGTGTGCACTAAATTAAGGTGATCTACACAATAAAAACTTATGATTTACATTGGACAGCAGTTTTGGCCTAGCGGTTTAGGAAGCGGACTTCAAGGCTTCAGATTGTAATCCACCAGCTGGGAGGTTGCTACTAAGGTGCTCTGAGCATAGCAGTGTCCAGATGCACATAACTTCCAGTGGGCTCACCACCCACAGGAAAGCTGACAGTATGGAGCAGTGTGATTTAAGTGGCAGTCTTGGAGACGGCTGCCCTGAGACCAGGTACTGTAGGGGTATTAATTAAATGCAGGTTGTGTGTTACATAACTTTTAATATGTAACCAGTATGAATAATACTGCATATGTCTTTGATGATATATTTTCATTAAAATTGCTCATGACACATCACAACCTACTAAAGCCAAAACAAAACAAAAACAACAAAAAAAGTTAGGTTAAACTTATGGTAAAAACATTGTTGCAAAAAATCCCGACTATTCTTCATGGCAACGCATTTTAAGCAGAACTAGCTTTACTTTAGGGTTTAATCGGTTTTGCAAACCGTTCAACTCATTCTAGACCAATTCAGTAGCTGATTGGCCTTATCGGTGAGGGAAATTAATTCAGATTTTTTTCTCATTTACAGTTGAACTGTTCATAAATGGATGTAAGATAATTAGACTCTTAATAGAAAAGAAAAACAAAAAAGGACAAGGAAATAACTGTCAGATAGACAGAAGTGTCTGAAAAGTCAGAAGAGTTTACCTTGGGACAGGAATATATCTGACTTTTTTGGAGTTGAGATCTGTGATCTCAAGATAACCTGCTACCATTGGAGGAGTAACTTCTGTGGATTAAGACATAAAAATAACACAAGATTACTTTTGCTGTTAACTCAATTTGTATCTTAATTATAACTAAAAAATTCATACTTCTACCTTTAGGGTAAATCTCCTTCAGAGGAACTTTGGCAGGGGGCATGACTCTAACCACCTGATTCGCTGAGATCAGACTGATGCAGTTTTGTCGTTTGGCAGAACTGTTCATCACCAAGGAGTTGGCAGGTCTCTTGAAGCTGTAAACTTCATTTTCAGACTGGGGAACAACAAATGAGGAGGCTCTTGATGTGATGTTAACAGAACTCTTTCATATATTAATGTCAGGTTAGACGAAAGGGCCAGAATTTCACTCAACAAGAGATAGCGAAATAGCTAAAGATGTAGTTAAGACAGTTAAAACATGGCCCTGATGTAGGCTGTAAAGCCCTTAAGACGAATAACTAATACCTGTATAAGCTGATATCCAAGCTAAAAACTGAAATTCTACATGACATCAACTATGTATTTTAAAACGCACCATGAGTTCTGGAAATCCCACTACCACTTGAGCGTAGCAACCTGCATCGGCTAGGATTCTGTTTGGTGACACAATCTTCTGGTCCAGGGCTGCGCTCAGATTCTCGTTAGGGAGTTGATCAGACGAGACCATCTGTGGAGCGGACACTTCTGCTGTTGTTGAGAAGATATACATAGGCTTAGCGTTAGGATTGTCTTGTGAAGTTAAACACATTTGGGCTTTTTAAGTACAGCTGACTTAACTGTGTTACCATTAAAATTATTTGTCACCAGACTGGGAAACATGTCTCACATACTGGGAGTCAAAAACCTGTGTACCTGGGTTAAAACCAGAAATCCTAACCACAGGACCATATGGGATTTTGTGAACTGAGAAAGGTTTGTTTGTACCTGAGGACACTCCATATCCTTTGCTGGTTGACTCTTCATCAATGACATGGAGCTGACACACTCCTGAGTCTTCAGGTGCCATGTGCATTGGTTTAGTCAGGAGGAATTTCCTGTTGCAAAAATAAAAATCAGGATAGTCAAATACAATATAATCTTTATTGGTGCAAAGCAGTTTAAAAAAGGAGACATTCAGGAGAAAATACTAAAAACGTCTTTGTTTATAATTTGATACACGTACTTTAGATAAATTAGATGCAATACCAATAATTGCTATCATCTGATATCTGAAATTATCTGAAGATAGTTGCCAGATCTGAACTTGCACATCATTCATTATACACATGTCCAAAAAGGATACATCAACCATTAAAGACATAGAGTTATGAATAATATTTAACCAAAATTGATATATGAAGCAAACAATAACATTGGAATATCCAGTACCGAGTCTTACAGATTAGAAAATCATCATTAAAGTATTGTATTTACTGGACCATAAGCTGCAAGCAGCTTTTTTTTTTATACGCCAACAGTGTGCCTTATAATGTGGTACTCTGTATGTGTGGATTTCGGATGTATCCACTGATCCATGAATTGAACCACATCTGGCCCCACACCACATTTGTTTAATCAAAATTAACAGCTACTGTAGTCACAGTCAAGTAATACTGTACTGTTTTGAAAGTGCGCAATAATACTGTACTGGACATTAATGTAATGTTATGGCGACAGAACTCAGCATGGTGGACGCTGATTGTGCAACTGAAGATGAGGACTTGATAGATTTGGGGAAAAGGGGTGATCTTCAATAATGAGTGTGTTGTTTTTAACGGAATCTGTTACAAATGAACATTGTTGATAGTTATTCTTACTGACTTGAGTTAATTTATTTAGTTTAGTTTATTTAAATTAGCCTTACAATCCAGCACACTTGTATGACAAAAGACCAATAACAGACAGTTCATTGACCAGGCCCATAATATATTATATGGTGCCACTTGTGCTCCGGAAAATACAGTGATTAGGGCGTAGCTTAAAAAAAATTATATTTTATTGAAAAATTACATGAAAAAGTACAGCGGTCATCCATTTCTCTACTCCTTTTAGTTTTTTTAAATTTGAGGAAGGAGGAAGAAAAAGGCTCCGACCAACATGGAATTCGATTTTTTTATTTTGAAGCCGTACTCTATAATTTGATAGTTTTTTTTTGAGGGTTTCTATATTTTTGTGTTAATTGGTGCTGTTTCATCTACACATGCATTTGAGAAGCAAATTTACAGTAGATAGGTCACAAAGTAATTTACAGAAACAATAGCTGCCCTAAAATAGAGCCATGTGGAACTCCACACTCCTACTATATAATCACATTTTTAGATTTATGACCTCTTATATAAAACATAATCTTTCTAACAAAATGTTCTGTGCCATAATCTCACCTGTTGGTGTCACTCTCTAGCAGTAACCAACGATCTTCTGCTACCAGAAAAACAGACTTGACCTTGATAGGCACTGAGATTGAGTGAACCCGGCCCTCCAGCACATCCAGGACCTCCAGATTGTCCCTGCAAACACAACCACAGTGTTTGTCTTATTTAAGTTATGACACAGTGGCATTATCCAAACACTTTAGGACCTCTTACCCGTTCTCTTTGTGGAACAGGAGCCAGTTTTTGTGTGCAAATTCTGTGCACATTTTGTATCCTCCCTGTAGGGAGGAAATGTTTTTTTTTTCAATCAAATATCTCATTAAATTTTAGAATAGAAAATTTATTATAAATTCTGAGTCGCCTGACATGCTGGTCCTTGCTGCTCCACCAGTTGGATATTTTGCTCACAGGGAGATCACTGTCAGGAGACAGCGCCAGTCTACGGACAGCACCATTCCCCAGGTCCAAATGCAGCACAGTGTTACTCTGGACAAAATAGGAATTTAGACATTTGTGATCTACACATTCTTTATTGACCTTATTATGAGAGGCTGTTTACCATAAAGAGTTCTGGTATTTAACCTCCAAGAGGCTGCATACCTAGGTAAGGAGGTCATTGTAGAACACTAAAAACTCAAAATCACTGAGGGAAGGTAGGATCAGATGTGTGATGGACCACAGGCTATTTTAGGCTATTTGTGCGTTTTGAGGTTAAATACTTATGCCTCTTAGATGAAAGGTAAAGCGTTTTCAAGAAACCTACTATGTCTTTTTTTTTTATTTAAATATATATATATATAATATATTCATATATATGAATATTTTTATACTTATGTAAAAGTGGTAAGTTTGAAACAATCTAATAAAAATTGGCATATATATACAGTATATGTAAAAATATTCATATATATATATGAATAAATATATACATATATGAATATTTTTACACTTATGGCTGTTAGAGGGCACTCTAAGCTTGGGTACCAGTATCTGCTACTCATGTACCGCTTAAAATGTACATCCTAGTTGATAGCCATCCCAGGCTTGTTTCTGTGAACCATGAAGTAAGCCACACCTTTTCTTTTGTTATTAGACATATACTCTGTAAAATACAGTAATTTCATCTGGTCACAATAACTAAACAGTTAAGTTGTGTTTTCTCTGCATGTCACCTGCTCCTCTTGGAGGACCACCTGTCCATCCAGAGGACCTCCCAGCACCGCAATAGTTACAAATGGCTGCCAGACGCCACTAATGGTTCTGGGAAAGACGTCATAAAGATCCATGTAGTGGATGGTGTCACCATGCTGCTTCATGGAGAACAGGGAGACCGGGTTACAGGTGGCCACATACACAGCATCTACAAAAACAAAACACAAGGTATTAATAAGCATTTAAGAGCATTTAACACCAACATGTCACCTATGGTCATGAACTTTGGGTCATGACCGAAACAACGCAATCCCGGATACAAGCGGCGGAAATGAGCTTTCTTCGCAGGGTGGTAGGGTTCTCCTTAGAGATAAGGTGAGGATCTCTGTCACCCGAGAGGAGCTCAGAGTAGAGCCATTGCTTCTCCACATCAAAAGGAGTCAGTTGAGGTGGCTTGGGCATCTACATCGGATGCCCCCTGGACGCCTCCCACGGGAGGTATTTGAGTCATGTCCCACTGGGAGGAGACCCAGAGGAAGACCTAGGACACGCTGGAGCGACTATGTTGCCCGGGAACGCCCGGGAACGCGACTATGTTGGCCTGGGAACGCCTTGGAATCCCCCCAGACGAGCTTGAGGAAGTGTCTAGGGAGAGGGAAGTTTGGGTGTCCCTCCTCCGAATGTTGCCCCCGCAACCCGGCTCCGGATAAGCGGATGAAGATGGATGGATGGATGGATGGATGTATGGATGGAGCATTTAACACATAAAAAACAACCATATAAAATACTCCACCTCCCAGCTGTTAAAAATTAAATCTATAAACATTTCCAGCTTAAGGTATATTTTCTGTTTCTAAAGAGAAAAACATCAAAGCACCTAGACTTTGCAGCTAGACTTGTGCTGCCACTGTCAAAAAGTTAATTTTTAATTTTAAAAAAATTATTACGTGCATAATTGTACCTCAGTAACAAAATCTGACCACAAGAGGCAGTAGTGGACCAACAAATCCTGAGTTTCTCAATGGACTCAACTTAAGGGATAGTGATGTGCATCTCTGTGTTTTTACCATCTTTGGTGGCGACATCACAGATGATGTTGACCTCATTCAGAGGAATCTGCCAATGAGATTTCTCCTCAGTAAAACTCAGAGCTCTGCTCTCTTGTCTTTCACAAGGGTACTTCTGCACACGCAAGAACACAGGGCCCTGCAAACACACACAAAGAAAAAAATTAGGCAAATATAAGAATCTCGAATCTTAACATGAATCAGGAGTAAAAGAATAAAAGTGAAATCTATTAAGAATTTCCATTACCTTAACATCTATAGGTCTTGTCTCAGTCGGACACAGCAGCTTACGACGAACATTGCCGCCCTGATTTATTTTCCAGTATCCTGTCATTGTCACTTCAGGCAGTGGAAACCTGGAAATACAAGGTCAGACTAAGAAAAACAATAAAGCAAGATAAGAAAATAAGCTAAACAATGAAGATTACTGTAAGTTTGAATATTCCAAAGGAAAAGTTAAAAAGAAAAAGTGTTTTATGTCGTATGGTACATTATATCCGCTAAATGTCTTGGATGTCTCATGTTTATTTGACTTGAAGCCGAGAATCTTGTTTCTTTCACTGAAGCTCATGTTGAACTGTTTATATTAAACAACTTGTTTTCCCACAAACAGATGGATTAGAGCAAATCCATGAACTTCCAAACATCAACAAACGACCACAAACTTGTCTTGTTTTTTCTCTGGTTTACTTGTACTGTGTGCATTCACAGAATTGAACAGTCTTGCCTCACAGCCACATCATTTTATATCACCTGCAGCAAATGGCTAAGGTTCAGCAGTGACTCATAACAGAGTGCTAAACATCTGTGATATTTAGAGCAGCCACCTTTTCAGGTGCTAACATTGAGTTTCTGATGCTAAAGCAGGGGCTTAAAACTCTAAAAACTTCTATAAATATAAGAGCTATCTTCATCTTTTAGGATACTGTTTCCAAATGAAGGTGGTTCGCAAGAGATTGTTTTTGGTTCCTCTCGCATTATGTTTCCTAGGAGTTGCTGGCTGGTTCTATGTTTTTGATACTGATGTTCTGATGTTACTCTGTCAACAATCAATTATCTTAATTAATGTTCTATAATGATCGATGATTAAGGAATAATATCTATTGACAAAGGTTGCAAAGTTTCAGCAAGGACAAAACTATTTATTCATTGATCAAGTAGGGCAACGAAAGGAATTTACAAAAATGAATATCTTACTGGCAAAATATTTTTTTGTAAATATATGATATCATGGGCCAGGTTAGCAGGGTTATTGTCATTAAGTGAGCCCCCCCAGGCCAGTAGTTAGAAGCCGCTGAAGTATAGAAACTAATATTTGAATTCTTGATGTAAATTCTGGATGTAAATGGACAGCAAACAGAACAATATATGCTTGCGAATAACAAGGAGCTCACTGTCCACAGCTGCCATTTGCAGGCATTTTATATCACTATAAAATAATTCTTCATACTGAGGTGTTACTAAACAGTTCTACAACTGTTGTTACCTGGTGTTAGAAGATTCTTTTGAAAACAATAACCATATAAAACAAAGGAAAATACTTGTTTCTGCTCTGTTCATGCTTGTTTCTACCACAGCTTATTAGACATTGAAATATATTAACCACAGGAGACTGGAGAAACAAATATTTTCCTTTATTTAGATTAAGTGTTACATGATAAAACAAAACTGAGGTATATTAATGTTCAATCTTTCCCTCTTATGAAAAAGGTGAGATAATATGTGAGTGATACTTCACAGAAGCTTTAAAGATTATTAATCCAGTCCAAAACTGGAAAATGAACTAGATGTAGATGTCACATCAAAAGCAGCAACATAGAGGACAACCTGACCTCATTTCTTCAAAACATTTCACCAAACCATCTAAAAAGCTTCTTCGGTTCCTATCTACTAGACAATTGTTGTATAGATTTTAACTAAATTGAACAAAAGTACATACAACCTGATTAACAAAAAGACGGATCATTGAGGCACGTGGCCACATCCATTTCCAAAGGGGGTAGGATCATGATTTCAAGATGCAGATCGGGGGAGTTAGAGACCAATGGTATACTCTGTCCTTAAAAGACAAGTAAACAGCTGAAGAGCTTTCTTTTCTGTATTGTTCTATGCACTTGTACAGCAGTTTTTAGACTGTTATGACCTCTCCATTGGGGAGACATGTCCTTGCCAGTGTAGGCAGATGGATCACATGGTTTATACAAAGGAGTAAAAGAAGCCAGCTGTGTTAAAATTGGAGGAAGCATAATTTAACTGCCGAGGTGGTTAAAAAATAGGGTTCCCAGCCTCTGGTCCAAGGACATGTGCTTTTCCAAATGTCATTTGGCACCAGCAGCAGTGGGAGACGTTGAATAAATTTACTTAATCTTTACTAATATACATAATTAAAAAAAGAACCAGTCCATATCCCTTTACTTTTTTAATTTATAGATAACATACTAATGTTATAAAAACAACAGATCATTTAAACTTTAATACTAACAGATGGAATACTAAAAAATCTTTGACTCTAAAAATTTAACAATCCATCACATTAGCTTCAGAAACGGCTCATAGCCTAGTGGTTAAGGAAGCAGACTTAGAGTTGCAAAGCTTCAGCTGGTTGATACTGAGGTGTAATGAGTACAGGACCGTTCCGAAGCACGTAACTTCCTGTGGGCTCACCACCCACAGAAAGGCACACAGTTCGGAGCAGTGTGATATGTCATCCGTGTGTCTTGAGCTGCTTGTTGTTTAATCTTGAAAGTGTATGTGAAAGTGTGCGGCTGTGTCCCTTCATCCTATTATCTTACTCCTTTGCCAGTTTGACAGACGTGGGCTTGGCTCCAATAGGAATCCCGTGCTTGTGAAGGGCTTCAATGAGAACCTCCCTTACATCTTTGTTGTATGAATCAAAGTCAAAGACGTTCCGCACCACGTTGGCTAAACCCTCATTAGGGAATCTCTGCGGAAAAAAGGGGTGAGAATGGAAGGTCAAAAAAAGAAATACACTGTTGACAGAAACCAACTCTATTGATGCCTTACCATCAATCATAAACAAGCTTTATGGCCTCTATATACAGTATCTATGCTGATTTTGCTACTATAACATAAAGGAGAAACAGAAGACAGGAGTTGATGATAGAGACCAAGATGCATACGAATATCTAGAAGGATGAATCAATGGCTGGAAGGAGGGATTAAAACATAGACAGAATGAGAGATGGATAAGTAAAAAGATGGACGAAAGACAGCTAGACAGATAAATAGACAGACATATTAAGATTGAGATAGATAAAAAGAAGACAGACAGACAGACAGACAGATGGATATTTTGATAGATAGATTTTTTTAAATATGTTTGGGTTTAATTTGTATAAATACACTGAATTATTGATTTAACTGCAATGCATTTGAATGACTCTTTGTGCTCCAAGCTGAGGATGAATCAACAGCACTAGATAGTGGAGATCGATTAGTGTCATGGACAGCACCTACAGATCCTAAATGATATTATATCATCCATCAGTTGAATCAATGCTACAGTTGTGATTGAGAAGTGCAAAAAGCAGCCAATGTTGCTGCTGCTGTTAGGTATTGATCTCTGTTCTCCAACATTCCAAACAACAAATACTGCAATTATAAACAAAACAGTAATTAGGACCTCACATGAAAGAAGCAATTTAGACTTTGGACACTCTGGTGTCTCACTGGCCCATAATATGTCAATACTGCTGCTGATTAATGACAGAAGGACTGGGTCAGCAGGGAAATCTATCACAAGAGCTTTTTACCAGCATGCACTGCGGTATTGATCTACAAAGTGGGCAGGCCAAATCGCTGAGCATCTCCACATGTAAGTAGCACCAATTTGTGCCTTTTTCGTTTTAGTTTCATCACTAGAAATGATTATGAAAAAAAAAATGTAATTGTATGGTCAACAATTTTTAATATTTCAGTAAACACGTTTCCAATCCTCCTAACTGCAGTATCACAAATCAGACACACAGGGCTGCACAACAAAAACTATGTCTAAGTTTTCTGGACTTAGTCACTCTGGTGTACACAATAAGTTGCACCAGCCAAAAAATGCATAATGAAGTAGAAGAAGAAAATAAAACAAGTTAGTGATACCCTATCATATCGCAGCACATCCTCTGCAAGACCCAGCAGGTTAATTTGAAAGGTAAAGGCAAAAATAAATTAAAATTAAAATTAAATTTATCTACATACTGTTTTCACCTTTCATAAACCCTTTACGAGATGAAAGTCAGAGCAGAAATGCACATTATTGATGATTTGTTTAAACTTTCAACAAACACAAAATAACAAACTGTACAGCAATAGCGGTGCAGAGCAAATAAGGAAAATAAAGGGTAAAAAATATTTAGAGAAATTTTGTAAATCCTGTGATAAACCTTCAAGACTGGAACTAAAACAAATCATAAGGAGAACAGCAATATAAAGAATGATCACTGCGCATATTTCAATATATGAGTCACACCTTAGTACAAGTTGTAAACCTGGCCAATGAACGAAAAAAGTGCATCTTAAGTGCATCCAAAAAAAAAAAAAAAACTCCCCACTACTCCTTGTGAGACTATTTTATTCTACCAAATTAGGTGCTATAAATATGTGATATGTGGTATAAAGTGAGTAATACCACAGATATTTCTCTTTTGGCCTGTCCTACCTGCAGGTGTTTGACAATGTTGACCACCTCTCTTGTGGAGTATGGGTAAGTGATGGTTCCCTGATCAGCCATTGACCTCAGTTCTCCAAATGCAGCTACCAGTTTCTGCAACGTGGCATCAGGAACATCTGGACCATAACTTTTCAGCATCTCCAGCTCAGCGCTGGGTTTGGGATTATCCACAGCATGGCAGCTGAAGATATCACCTGCACAGTAAGAGGAACAAGGGGCATACTAAGGTAATTATCTTATGATTGTACTTATTTGACCATACTGCATCTAACAAGTATAAACCAAAACCAAAATGAGTTTGGCACCCTTTCTCTATCAATAGAATGCAGGTGCAGGTGTTTTTTGTGTGTTTGTATACCAAGAGCACCAAAGAAGTCATTTCCCAGAAAAGGAAACCCTGGTCTGTTGGCCAGGACCACCATCCTGAAGTCTGGATGCATAACAATAGAGTTGGGCTTCCTCTCAGCTTCACCATAATCTTCAAAAAAGAAAAAACACACAGCTGGATGGATTATATTCCATAATATTCTTTACACAGCTTCATGTCCTAATTCTGCAACCAAATCCTACTTCAATTTGTTCAATTATTTTTGATGCACTCATTACTGCAACCCAGACATGGGGACACGAGTCTGAGACTCAGACTAGAGTCGCACAAACAAAGATTCATGACTTAACTTGAGACTTGCCGTGTAAGACTCGCGACTTGACTCGGACTTCGGTGTTATGATTCACAAGTCGTGAATAAAGTCCATAATCAAGGAATTATCTTTTTTATCATTTAACTTTTTCTGATGTGTTTCCCAGCAGAAAAATCGCAGGCAGAAGTAGTTTACTCTCTAATGGCGCGCTAAGGTTTGTAATGCATATGCGCTGCCTCAAGTTTAGGTCTCATTATCGCAGTGACCATGGTGGCGGTAAGCCAGACCGGAGGGATTCCTTTGTCATTGCATTGAGCCTAAAGTTAATTCTATGCATGAACAGCTTTTTTAGTTTAGACCAGACATGGGGAGTCGAGTCTGAGACTTGGACTACATTCGCACATAAGTCGCACATAAGTTGACTTGGACTTGGAAAAAGTGACTTGTGAACATCTCTCCTGCAACCGCATAATACTGTGCTTTCAGCTCAGAAACATAGCTTAAAGTCACACATATTTATCTTATATTTCAACATGAACATTTATTTTTATTGTACCTGAGATTATTCTGCGTCCATCGGCTAAGATCATCTCTCCACTTTCTACCAGAGCTTTTAGAATGCAGGTGACATTAGTTGGAGCTTTGTCAGCCTCGTCAATCACCAGTATGTGACCCATCTTAACAGCCTTCACCTATATTTGCAAGTGCACACACACAAACATATGGCTGAGTAACAATCACTACACATGTACATAAATGGAATTTAATCAGTGCAGTAAGTGGTGGTAGCGACCAATGGCGAGTCTTCATAGGTGATGACTCCGTCTCGAACTGATGGTTGCAGAGTCAATGTCTGGACAGTTGTATCTCTGTGAAGAGATAAAGGAATCGGCAAATAGGTTAAACAGTAGAGAAGCAAATCCAGAAAAAAGATCTAGGGATTTCACACCCACTTATTACAAGCAGTTTTATTGCAGCATTGATGTATGATATTATACAAACTTTGTGAAAAAAAAAACAAACTGGCCATAAGAGCAGCACAGCCTCTTATGTGTGCTAAAATCTCTTTGAAATCTCTTTTAAAACCAGACAAGGTTGCTTATAACTGGTTCTCTTCATTAAAGTATTACCTTTTTTTTCATGTGCAGTGCATCACATGCTTCTACCAGCCCTAATTATCATCTCCATCTTCATCATTCTGACCCAGGATGCGTCCCACTTCCCTCTCTCTGGATTGCCTCCTCTCTCAATCTCTTTATTTTTACTTTGCGCTGTAGGTTTTTTCAGTCACAGGAGCCACATGCACTGACCCTGCAGCTCTAATATTAGCTGCTACTGCAGAAAAGAACCAGGTCACATCTGGCCTCCACTCCTTTATTTGTCCTGTTTAACTATCAATGCCTAAACTCATTTTAGCTTAATTTGTGCATTATATTTTAAGTTTATAATTATTTGATTAATAAAATGATTTAATGTTCTTTGTGAAGCAATGCACAACTCTTATTTATTAACTAAAACATAAATTAAAATACAGATTTGAAATAATTTACAAAAATGACATTTCCACAAATGGTCTCATTATAAAATGTATATGTATACAATACTTTTCTTTAGACATTGTCTTTTTACATTCTGACACTGTAAGATATGACATGTGAACTGACAATTCAAGGTGCAAACATACACAAGCCCCCTTCTGATTAGCAGCTGGTTTGATATGAGTTGGCTTCTCCACCTTATTGATTTATTCATCTGACCTTGGATCTCGGGAAGGTTTGATCATTTCACCAGTGTGTATTTGTTATATGTTTTGTATTGGTGTAAAAAAAAAAATATAAACTTTGTAAACTCTAATTACACTTTCTGGGGCACACAAAAACTGAATATAAGTGAGCGCCAATACAGTTTCCTAACAAACCATTATTATACTCACTGACCACTAGAGGCAGTGGAAGACCAGCTGCAACCTTGTCTTGCTGTGCCTTCTCTACTGATTATGATCTATGTGTAGTAATCTTAAAATAATACACTGTCTTACTCATACGTTTATTTATGGAAGTTAAGTGTGCTGAACTGGTTTTGGATTCCAAAATTGTCTGTGCTTCAGAGAACTTGAGATATTTAAAAATGGCGATAGAATGTAGAGAGTCCTCACCTGTGCAGCTGCAAATATTCTCTGGGTCTGTTGAGAAGGTGTAGAAATCTGTCCACTATCTTATTCTTACCGACGCCCTGTAAAGGCCACAATGCAAGTAGTCACTAAAAAAAATCATTATACAGTGAAACCTCAGTTGCTTTCCTTTTTAACAAGTTGGTTCACAACAAAACCAAATTGTTTTGGATAACTTTGCTGGTGAAGGAATTGATGAGATTCACTGTTGGACCTCTCCTGGTCAGAAATATTTAATACAATAAATCCACTTAGATGGAAAAGTTAATTCTTTTATGCCTCATTTCAAGACACCTTATCCAACCATTCTGAAGACAATAATTTGTGAGAAATCATAACTTTGTGCAATCAATCCTGGGCAATGGTAAGGATTTACAGCTTTATTTTTCTATTTACAAAATCCTGTTGCCGGCCAACAGCTTTATGCTTTTTCCCAAACCAGCAGCAACTTTTCCTCCTCTTATAATGTCTGAGAACCTCTCTGTGGGATGACAGTCGCTCAACCTTAGCTTCTGTTATTGCTTCCTTGTTCTTAAGGTACAAACTGATAACTTTAGGTAAGTCACACTGTAGAGTTAGATTGCTATTCTCAAGCTTTTGTATAATCTTTATTCATTTCTAAGTTGCTGGCATTAAATTAAACAACCAGACTGGGACATAAAAAGGCAAACATTGACTTTTTTTTCTTTATTGTTCATGTTTATATGATGTTTTTCTTTTTAACCTCCAATGTTGTCATTTATTGGTGCCATTTTATTTATTTGAAAAGAAACGTTACAGCATTACTGGCCTGTATCAGTCTTCCAGTGTCCAATACTTTTGTTTCCCAAGTGTATTGTTTTTAATTGAAGATTAAAAAAAAACATGTTTGTTATTGGTACTTAATTATTTTCGGAAGATTAAGAACTTTTATTTTTAAAAAAAAGCCTTTTGTGCATCTCATTTCATTTAGATTTCTTTCAATGCTTCGTTAACGTATATTATAAAGGTAATATACAGTATTTACTGTATAAATTAAAATTATATAATGTGCCTTCCAGTGAGCTCACTTCCCACAGAAAGGCTCCCACAGACAGTTTGGTGCAGTGGGATTTGAATGGCAGTTGTGGAGACTGCTGCACTGAGACCCAGGCAACAGATGAGAGGCTGATTAATACATACTTTCCTTTTTAAATAAAGGTGTAAAATGTTGCAAGGAAAATACAATTAAAAAATTGTAAAATTCTACAAAGTCTTTAGCAATGTTGTTTTTTTCTGAGAAAATGTATACATCTTTATAAACATTATGACTATGCCATTGGAGATACATTGGTGATACATAAGTCTAGAGTAGACAAATGCTGAGGCAAAGAAAAAATAATGCATTTAGGGAGCAATGAAAAGTCACAGCCACTCACCTGGTTTCCAACCAGTAGCATGTGCTCTCCTAACAGAAAGTCCTTTAGCATGTCCTCCATCACCATTAGGTGCTGCAGAAGACAGAAACACAATATAGTATTGATTTTGCATTTATTCTTATATTTTCTGGCACATAAATTGGCTTCGCAAGAAGCCTAAGGGTAGATCAGGTTTAAACTAGATTTTATTGAAGAGCAAATAAGTCAAATTGTATTTCTTTTTTCAATTCCTTTTTGAAAGATGAAAAGGAAGGAAGTATGAATCCCAATTAGCTGCCATGAGCTTGTGCACTTGCATATGTTTGGTGGAAAAAAATCAGTCAAATCAAAATCAGTTTTAGTGTGTTTACTGCATTTACCTGTGGATTGTCATAGAAAAGAACATCCGGAACTTTTATTTTTTCACTTGGGTTGTAAACAGGAGCAGATACGTTTCCAATCGTCAACACACCATCTTTTACTGAACCTAAAAAAGTAAATATAGGAAAAGTTAGAGTGTCATACTATGTACAATGCTTAATGGAACAGAAAAGTTCTAACCTTATGGGAATAAAAAAAACAGAACCAAAACTTACACGTGTAGTTTTGATTTTGTTCATCACGACCTGGTGTTTCCTGAATGGAGCATCTCTCTAGGCTTTTTTCGAGAGAACCTTGAGCCAAACTGGGGAGAAACCTACAACCAAAACATCAAAAGCATATTTACACTATCATTCTCTGTCTTTGTGTTTGTCCATCCATCTGTCCATCAGTACCTGGATAAACAGGCCTTGTGAACAGCATGGGCAACACTCTCTTCTGGATACCGAGAGAAACGACGGGAAATCCTCAGTAGCTGCCTAGTGGAGAGAGAGGAAGCCAGAGACTGGGCCTGAACAAAACACAAAGAGCTGTGAGTAACAAACACACTAATACAGACTGATTCAGTTGCTTGTTCATTCACTCACTCACTTACAGTGGGGTCGTTGGTGTTACGAAGGCTGTGTGCAAGCTGCAGCAGTTGCTCTGTTGTTCCTGATGGAACATTGGGGGACTAGGAAAAGACATTTAGACAGAGATTTATTGAACAGCAGAGCATACATGCCAGATTGACAGCTAGGCAATAGCAATGTGGGAAAAAAAATCCTAAACATTAGTTAAAATGTTGAATATTACGAGAGAATTAGGGATACAATGTATAAAAATATTTAAGTCAATAAATCTGAAATAGTGTGTTTCCAGTAACAAAAAATAAAGGGGATTGGTTGGTTACCAAAAGTTTTATTTATGTATTTTTAGCAAACAAGTCACTAGTGTTTTTAAATGCAACTCCAAAGCCCAGAAAAAAATCGTGAGAGTTGCGTCAGGAAAGGCTTTTCGTAAAATGTTTGACCAGATAAACATGCAAGTCACAGAAATGGGAATAAAGCAAGAGTGTCAGTTTTGTTATGCACAATAAATTTGTATATCATATATATAAATCATATAAATATTAATAGTTTAATAAAGATTACAGCAAATGGTGAAAAAATCCTCTCCAATGTTGTCCCTGAGCATGATCTTATCAACAATCTTTGGAGCCCAATGACACTTTGGTTCATGAGTGGTAGCATGGTTGACTTGGATCGTTCTAAACCAATCAATTAGTTGATTGATGACAGTCCATCAACATAGCTGCCTCCATGATTTTACTTAATTCTCCCTGTAGTCTTCTACAGTGGAACAAATAATTTGTACACATAGCTTTATTCTTAAGCTGGAAACAAAACTAAATAAAATGCAGCTAAAACACAAATTATTTGGGACATTTGAGATAAAAAAAATGCATGACATAACTGACAGAAATTCTTTATCGGCCTGGTTACTGAAAACATACTTTAGTTTTTTTGCCAAACATTTAAAAAAAATTGGCAGATCCCTGTATCCAGATATCTGGATAAGACCAATTAGGTAATTAGCATAACAGTACATGATACACAAGATAGCATCGACTCATACCAGTCCCTGGATAAGGCTCATCTCCTCGGCTTTGGTCAGTGGTGGGACAATATGGTACAAGAACATGGTCAGCTGTTCTGGACCCAACCATTGATGACCTCGGCTAGTGCTGGAGCTACCAGCGCCAGAAGCAGGACCCACTACAGGAGGCTCAGCTAAGGCCAAAACCCTGAATGAGGGGTGGACTGGGAAAATTAACCTGGAAATAAAGGCATAGATCTTTATAGAGAAGCATGTGGTGGACCACCTGTCTTTTGCTATACAAGCATGTGTGTGTGTGTGTGTGTGTGTGTGTGTGTGTGTGTGTTCATGACTGTGTGTTTTTCTTTTATCCTTTCGGCTTGTCCCCTTTTTTCAGGGGTTGCTACAGCGAGTCAACAATATCCATCTTTTGAACGATACTGTATGGAAATCATTTTGATGTCCTGATTCTTTGATTTTGCCAAAGTTTTACGCCGGATGCCCTTCCTTACAAAACCCTCTCCATTTATCCGAGCTTGGAACCGGGACTAAGAAAAAACACTGGCTTGTGCTCCCTAGTGGCTGTGTGTGTGTCCATATTGATCTATCACAATCGTTCATCATCTACAGTTTTACAATTGTGCAGTTTGCCTGAAGTCCAGCCACCAGGCCCCATAACTTCTGCTATAAAATCCACAACATGTGGCCTGTTAGCATGTATAAAATACACATGTACAAACAAGCAATATTATATTTCAACAGAAGATGGCAGTAGACTGGTGGCTTGTCGATTTCATAAAATAGTTCATTTGCAAATAATGTATTATCTTTACGCTCCATCCCTCCTGACAATGTAAATGGCAACAAATTCACATTTGCAATGTGCACCTAGTTCAGTGCCCCTCCTCCATATATATATATATATATATATATATATATATATAAATATTTATTTTTTTTTATTTATTTATTTTTTTTCAGTTGCACACATTACATGTTATTTTACAATAGTAATTGTTCAAATGATTTTAGGCTGAATGATCATGACACAAAATTTAGCCTCACAAATTCAAATGCAAAATTTTGGACACACTTGGCTCACCATTAATGGGTGAATAATAGCTCCACCTTAAATCCTTCAGCTATCTACTACTATGCTACATATAGACATAAATATGTCCAAAGAATACCACACAAAGGTGGGGAAAACACAAATTTGAACCAGACATAAGGTCATGAACCACTCTTTCACCATGTGGCCTCGGAAGTGGACAATAAAGTCTATTTAAATCTGTCCACAAGACAAAGACTGGATAAATTTAATCTAAAGTGGGTGGGAAATGTCTCCAACCATCTCAGTGAATGGAGAAACATTCAAAAAGAGATCACAGAATGTTGTAACTACGTGAAAGGGGTGTAACTTTGTTCAAACCAAATCAGCCTTCTCATGCACAATACATGCTGTTTCTCTGCAGTGGTCTGTACAAATCAATGAGGTTACACTGAACCAAGTCTCAGAGTCCTCACTGATACTGGATGTTTCTGGCCATATTAATGTCCATTGAACATTGTATATTTTCTTCCAGCAGACCCCTGTCTGACATTGCCAAGTTGATAGTGTCCCAGTTTTAAACATATCACGCCAAATTGAGTATTTTTGGTTTAGGTATCAGATCGGCTGTTTCAAATTTTGATCAACACGGAACCCATCCTGACATCAATACTGAACTGTCCCCTTATGTAATAATGAGATATTTAAATATAAGATAGATAGAAGGGCATCATCATTTAGAATTCATAGTGAATATTTTTGTTATTAAAGTATTATTGATTCAGATTTTAAATACTGTTCATTTTGCTGTAACAATAATAGAAAAAAAAATAAAACTCTTCTGCATAGACTTCATATAAACTCCGGAGAGCCTGCAAGACTCTTTAAACCTAAACCATTAAGTGCAATTTAAATTTATTCTAAGGATTTGTGTTTTCGAGTAAGGCCAAAAATTTCTGGTTCGTTGTTAGTGCTTGGTCTGAGCCACAAGACGGGAGAAGAGAGGAAGTGGCTTTCACTCCACTCCACATGTTCTACCACAAACTTCCTTCCTGCCAACTCCTGAGGCTTTGATTTAAACCTACATAACCAACCTACTCTATCTGTATGTATGTACAAATGCATTCTAACAAACACACAGCTGTCATGCAGGTGCATACTGTAATACAGATATTTAAACTGAAAAAAAAACAAACAAAAAAAACATTATATGTGTTACTCTTAAAAAGCATTAAATGTGTATTTCATGATGCATTTGTTCTTTTATCGATTTCAAAGTATCTCAGGACAAAGTAAAGTTGAAATAGTTTCACTCAAGCATTAAAAGACGATGAAAAGTCACTCCTTTTTTGGCTCAGTGAAAAGTACATTAGTTGGCCAGTTATAGTATTTCAGAAACAAACTTAGTGAGAAATCAAAGCAAAACATCATGACTCCTTAGCACCATTAAGGATAATTGTCTTTGTATTTTACGCAAAATACTTAAACAAGCAATGCTACAGGTTCTAGGGACATATTCCATTTTACATTAATTGCTATGTGAAAAAATGTATTCCCTTTTATAACTTTTTATGGACAGCCTTTAGGCACATATAAAGTGTAAAAAAAACATGCAAAAGTATAGTATATACGCAGTATATATATATTTTTATGAATGTCAAGTCATTAGATACATAAAATATCTACCTCTCTTTAAGCTCTTCATCCGTTAACTTCAGTTCTTCCTTTAGTTTCTCGTATCGGTCCCACCTCAGCAGTCGAGTACCATCATATAGATCCAACTCCCTGTCGTGAAGTAACCTTTAACACCAGACATGCAAACGTTCAGACAAGCAGCATTGGAAACAGAGATCCATCAAAAATTAATCAACAGACTGACGTACCTGGACAGAACAGCCAGGGTTCCCAGATTGACTCTATGGATTCCATCCAGTAGCAGCAGTTTGCCCGCCATGGCTGCTGTGACCAGAGGGGAAGGTCTCCATGCTGTGTCTCCATTAGGGAGTGTGTACCTCTGCTGGAGAAGGTCTCTTGCTGTCATGTCCTTAAGACAAGGTAGAAAATAGGGTAAAGTAAGGAAAACATCACTGTAAAAAAATAATTCTTTATTATTGTATTCTTTGTTACTAAAAAAAAATCTGCGCCTTGACTTCACATGTTTTTGTCACTTTGACATGTATAAACAGGGGTACAGAGATACCTACTCTTTCAGGGTCAACATGTTTCAAGACTCAGGAAAAATGACAAAGAAGAGGCAGTAGTTATAGTTAGGATAGTTATTATATTATTTACATATGCATTTACTCTTTATAAACCTCTCCCACACAATTATCAACCCTGATTCGACTGTTTCACCTTTCCCACACAGTGATATGACAGTAGATAATAAAATATATGGCATACTGTACATATTATGTATATACATTAAATATCCAAGCATGAAAAACATGGAAGTGGTGACGTAACCGCATACCCTGAACACAGGTAAAGATATTTATTTATGAGTGCAGTGTGTGCATAGGTGAGCACATTTCCTTATATTGTAAAAAGTCATGTCCAAGAAGAGTGAGGGGTGAATAGAAGGTGCATGCTGGCCAAGCCAGACAGCCATTCTGTGGAAGCTAGTTAATTATCATCTTGTTTAGATGACATCACAGGACGTAAATGCACACAAACTCAACAGCGCTAAAGTTTGTTTCCCGGCAAAGTGGTGTTGGGAAATGCTAGGTGTATGAGCAAATAACAGTGATGAACACAGGAGCATGCTAATTGTGTTCAATGTTCTCAGGGTAAACAAAGATACCAGTGATGTGTGTCAGTTAATTTTTTGCTATTTGCTTTTTTTAACAGTTAAAAAAACATGTGAATTTTGATAAAGAGAGGATACACTGTAACAAAATCCATTCATCTTAGTCAACTTATCAGTTTCATGATCACGGGGCAGCTATTTCCACAACTATCACCCAGATCACACTTCACCTTACTAGCCCCTCATGAACCTTCCTCCAAGAGTTGATCTCACTGGAGAGTGCAAACACCTCATCAGAGATTGATCTTGCCCAGGAGGAGAACTCTGTAGTTCCACAACAGTGACAGAGACATTGCCTCTGGGCCAAACTGAAGATAGTTCAGTAAATGTACCATTTTTAAAATACTTTTTTCAATCTTTTAACTTTTTCAACAACAATGTTCTGATTATAGCAGCACTAATGTTAACAGCATTGTCACAGTACCAAACTGTCTAGATGAATCCAAACTCAAAGTGGAAATTTGACATGAAATGAAAGGAGGGCAACTTTTTATGACAAGGAGTATGTATCTTTTAAAAATTAAACTTCAGTTGTTTCAGTAGTTTGCTTCATTACTATTAGTTCTGACATTAAATCCTTTACTGTGCAGGAATGTTGTTAAACTAAATAGGGTAAGATTACTGAAATATAGACTTCCAAAAGACGCATACAATTCCACTTTAAAGTTAAAAAAATTGTAGAAAAAGCCACTTTATTTCCTAAAACATCATATATATATATATATATATATAATCAGTCAATCATATATATATATATATATATATATTTTTTTTTTACGCTCTGACAAGATGAATATGCCTGGTGGAGGATGCCACAACTCCCGCGGCGAGGAGTCACCCCTGACCTCAGCTGTGCTAAAAATAAACACGACATGATGCATTTTTACATGAAGCTGTTTCCTGCAGGGTCGTCATCCAGTAGACTGCATTCCACAGCATATCAAACACACACTGAAACACAAACAGACACAGGCAAACACAAACACACTAAAACACAGGAGAACTTCTAAAAAAAGGAAGCTGAAGTTTATATGTTCTTCAGTCTCTGGCCTGTCAGTGAACTGTGGCCCAGGTAATAGAAACCAGATGCTCCTTTTTTTTCTTTTTAAAATAAAGCTAACCCTAACTAACTCTAACAGGCTATGATTTAGGATTCTTAAATTATCCTGCCAATACTGAAATAAAAAAAGAATCTGATAAATCTTCATATTAATTAAACTAAGAGGCATATCTCTCTTTGTGTTATAAAAAAAAAAACACAACTACTACCTGTGTATGTTTTACATGTTTGGTAAAACTCCCTTTTCACAAAACTTATAGTCGAGCAAACAATTGTAACATCTGATGAAGAGCACACAATTCACAATACAATATTTTATGTTATATAATAATTTCTATAATATTATATGTAATATATATAATGGAATTCCTAATATTATGAAGGTGAAATG
This sequence comes from Paraplagusia blochii, assembly GCA_016785265.1. Taxonomy (NCBI): domain Eukaryota; kingdom Metazoa; phylum Chordata; class Actinopteri; order Pleuronectiformes; family Cynoglossidae; genus Paraplagusia; species Paraplagusia blochii. The sequence goes on along the minus strand of JAFBJS010001092.1, from coordinate 5,251 downwards.
TCGACATTGTAAATGTGTAAGTCCTTGCTAACTACGGCAACAGTCACAGGAGGCACTAGGTATGTGGTTCCTCTAAGGATGGACACCATGACCTTCTACAGGTAAGGCAGATGGGATAACCACTAACATTCCTAACTAGTGTTATCATTTCAACGGTTTCTTTCTGAAAATAGCCAACTTCCAGAAAAAAAAAAAAAAACATGAATTAATAAATAGGTTGCATATTCTCAGCAAACTAGTCAACTCTCAGGGTTGGGGTAGTAGAATGAAAGCAGAAACTTGTTAAAAGAATAAGGTGACAATCTACACCAGGCATGGGCAAACTTTTTGGCTCGGGGGCCACAATTGGTCCTAAAATTGGATCTGGGGCCGATCCAAGAGGAAGATGGGTCATTTGTTTGAATTAAGATGTAAAAGTCATGTATAAAACGTAAAATCCTACATTTCTAACACCCTTATGAGATCATCCTCTAAAAAAAAAATGCATTATTGCAGGAGAAAGCAGAAGTTGAATAACAATTATTTAATTTGGGCAAGGTTGGCGGGCCGAATTAAAAAGGTCAACGGGTTCGCATATGGCCCGCGGGCCTTAGTTTGCCCATGCCTGATCTACACCAATAGCCAAGAACTAGTGTATAAAGCAGACCTCAGACACATGTGTTACATTCTGACCAAGATACAATAACAGTTATGAAAGCGGACCCGCAAAATGGTGGTTAAAAAAAAAAGAGTGTGTTTGCATGTGCTGTGTTTCAGCATCAAGAAACACAGTTAAATAAGCACCTATATGATCTCTTGAGCAAAGGACTGAAACCAGACTAAAGCACCAACACAGCACCAACCAGCACAAGAAAAGTGTCATAGAACATGTATTGGCAGACTACTACATGTCATGTACAAACATTTCATAATGGAAATGGTTGATACCAGTAAATTTTTCAGGCAGAAGTAAAGGATTTGCAGCCTAGCAGCAGTATCTAAGACAACATCATGAGAGTTCTTGGAAAGACGCAACAGTTATTATTTGTGGTACTAATGAATTAATGGTCACATGGTCAAGATGGAAGAAACTCTGGCTGTGAATAACAAACGCAATAAATGCTTTTGTTACTGCAAAAAGGTGAGGACCAGCCCAACACCAGCATTATGTAACATAATAACCTCAACATGAACTAGAAAACTTGAGTTAAATGCAAAAAATATTTGAGTCTGCCAGATGGATTGTGAATAAAAAAAAAACTCTTCATATTTTATGAAATATGCATTTTTATATACTTGTTCTCCCTTGCAATTAATTTGCGAATTAATTATTAACAAGTAATTGCATTATAATTGTAGTGGTCTGGCCCATTTGACATCTTAAACAGTATGTTGCCCCTGAACCAACATGGTTATAACATTCCTGGTGTAATCAGACCTTTTACAAAATCAAATTATTTTGACTGACCTGGTAGAGCATGATTGGTTCTATGCTGTAACCCAGCATCTCTGCAAACTTCCACGACAACACTGATTTGCCACATCCCTAAAAATAAGAGGAGAGCACTTTTCAACATATAAACAACAACTTTGATTGCAAACATATAAAAGACTAACATTAATCAGATAAGGGTGGTGATACCTTTGGTCCTATCAGACAAATGTCCTTCACCAAATGAGACTGCATCATATCAGACAAGAGTTGAGAGTGACTCTCTGTGCTAATGAAGTTCATGCTGCTCGTTGAAGGATGGGGCTGTTTGTTTCCTGCTGGCACCTGATAGAATTTTCATAAATTAAACATTAAACACAGCGTTTACAACAACTTTACATTAGAGTGGTGAAAACAAATTATTTTAAGGGCAAATATATATATGCTAATCCATTATACCATTATTTTTTTGACTGTATTAAAAAAAAAAAAAAAAAACTTTTGACTCATAATTCTTTGTCACATATAATTGTTTAAGTAATACAAGCAAAACACATTGGTGGCTTGGAAAAATTCAAAAGTTTACTCTTACCTGAAATGTGATATCTTTCTCAGCGACACCTAAAGTGACATCTGCGAGGCCCACACTCTCTGTTGCCATGGAAACACCCTTTATAGTACTGGGTGTAGGTTGATGATGTCGGTCCAGAAGCTCAAATCTCTATTAAACAGAATCAATTAAATCTGTAACGTTCAACTCAGACAAGACAAAGAAGCCTTGGATTTACACTATATTATCAAAAGTAATTGCCCACCCATTCAAATGATCAGAATCAGGTGTCCTAATCACTTGGCCTGGCCACACGTGTAAAAAACCAACCACTCAGGCATGCAGTCTGTTTTTATATTACATTTGAAAAGAATGGGCCGCTCTAAGGAGCTCAGTGAATTCCAGAGTGGAACTGTCATAGGATGCCACCTGGGTAAAAATTCTGGTCATGAAATTTCCTCGCTCCTACATATTCCACAGTCCACAGCTCTACTGTATCTGAATAAACTGGAAAAGTTTGGGAACAACAGCAACTCAGCCTCGAAGTAGTGGGCCACATAAACTGACGGTAAATTTTGGACTTCGGAAAATTTGGACAATTCCATGCTCCCAACCTTGTGGGAACAGTTTGGAGCCAGCCTCTTTCTCTTCCAACATAACCGTGCACCACTGCACAGAGCAAGGTCCATAAAGACATGGATGAGAGAGTCTGCTGTGAAGGAACTTGACTGGCCTGCACAGAGTCCTGACCTGAACCCGAAAGAACACCTTTGTGATGAATTAGAGTGGAGACTGAGAGCCAGGCCTTTCCGACCAACATCAGTGTGTAACTTCACCAATGTGCTTTTGGCATAATGGCCAGAATTGAGATGGTGCATCATTTCATAGTACGAAGCATCAAGGCAGGTAAGCGAATACTTTTGGTAATATAGTGAATTTTCACATACCTTGAAAACGCCCTCTATGGCTGAGAGTCCATCCTTGCCCAGAATACTGCTGTAGGGGTAAAGTCTGTGGACTAACTGCTGGGAGGACAACATGGGGAATGTGTTCTACAAGAAAAAAAAGGGGGATATATTGTTTTCTGCAGATCAAACAACAGTCCTGTTTTACCTTGCACAAATGTCCTTCTTACCAGAACATGGATGGCAGGGACAAGGTTATCCACAGGAAAGTCAGGAAATCCAAGGTCAGATGATTCTTGGGAGCAAAGTGTCATGGCTAAAGACAACAGCTGGGAGACCCTGCCACAAGAATTGACATTGACATTGACATAAAAAAATACAAATACAAATGATTATACAACTATATAACAAATGTGTATCCAGTAAACAATGCCTAGAAGCTCCACAATAAAATTAAAATTTATTATAGACAGGAAGACAGATTACCAGTATGCAGGAGACAAGGCATCAATTTATTTTTTCTAACATTATTTATTACTAGGGATGGTCGATAATATCGATATACAGTACCGATATACAGTAAAGCCAAGAGCAGAAGTGATCAGACAAAAGTCATGTGCTAAGTCAGGACTAATCCTATTTGTAATAATTAAAAAGTATTTCTCAGACATTTGCCAGGGAATAACAGTTCGATACTGTCTCTCATGTCATCAACGAGAAAAGTCGCTTACATTGTTGGCTGTTTACTCTTTGACTCTTTGAGGGCTGTTGATTCTAATACTGCAGCGGTTTCTATTTGTGTGTCTTTTTATTTGACGGTTTATAATGTTAATCACTGCAGTTGTAAAGTTATTCTGTCCAACACTAGGACAGAATAACTTTCTTACATTTAAATGCTGCACAAAGAATCATAGAACAGTTTGAGACAAAATGTTAAAAGGAAATGTGGCATTTTTATATAACTTATATCTCTGTCTGTTTATGTTGTACACGGTTATTTATAGAATACCTTTAGCCTGGCATCACACTTACAGTATTCTGGGAAAATCTTCTGCATATATCGGTATCGGTTAATATTGGTATCGAAAATGAAGTGTTTGGGCAAAATCGGATATCGGAAAATGTTAATTTGGGAAATCACTATTCATGACCAATTGTCATTAACTTTATGTTATGCCATAATCATTTGAATTGAATACTAATACTGTTTAGGGGCTGCTTTTGACATTAAACAATCTACATTAAAAAATCTACATTTGAAGTTTAGAAACATATTCTTCCTTGTGTCCATCATTGGAAAAAGTGTTGAAAACACGGCACAGGCAGAAAATGGGTCACATTTTGCACAGGCAAAAAAGTAAACAACAGTGGAAAAAAAAGTAAAAACTGAAGTATTCCTTATTCAAACTAAATGAATACTAACATGGACAGTCATTCTAGTAAAAGGTGCCCTGATTTCTCTTGTTACAGATTAAGAGTTTGCATGTTCTGCTTGTAAATACTTTATCTTTTGAATACCACATCAATAACATTATCTGGTCAGCAAACTTTCAACAGCTGCTGCCTCCACCCTTCGCTTATCTCGCATACCATTGCTATTATTGTCAACAGCCTTGTCACTTCTCACCTAGATTACTGCAACTCAATTTTCCTTTAGGCTTCCTGTATAACATATCAGCAAACTCCTTCTTTCAGCTATCAAAGAAGCTAATGAATGAACATGTATGGGCTCAACGAGGTTTGACTTTACCTTTCTGCAGGAACATTTGGCCCAGCTGAGTACAACAGCTCCAATTGGTCCTGAAAAAAAAAAAAAAAAACATCACATAATCTCTCCAGTATGGAATGTATTTTGTGTGGGCAAAAGTTGAGATTACTTCAAAACATTGTTCCAAGTGTAATAGGTGAGAAAAAAATGTGTGTTGCGTACAGTCAGTATGATTTTAAAAAGATTGTATTTTCCAGCTGAAAAGGCCCACTTGAAAATTTTCTAATAAATCAAAAGTGCAGTGCACTTTTTTTGTGGATTCTGCTTCGCGGATTCTGTTTATTGACCTGGAATGGTGCTCAGAAATCTATCAAAATCCTTAAGTACCACTTTGGTAAGCACGCTTCCCTGCGTGACGTTTGTGGAAGCATTATATTTACTGTAGTGAGGAGCCTCACAGGGAAACACTGTACTATACTATGCTTCGACAGCATGTAATAATACTGTGCTGTACCGTGTTTCAGCACAGTAGAGTAAAAGTGTATTGTTACGATACATGCAAGGACTCCAAAATGCCACCGGTTAAGAGATATATAGAATTAAATCTCAAGGTCGGAATTAACAGCTGAATAAAAGTAACCAGACAGAGACAGATATTATCCGACGTATGATGACGG
>JAFBJS010001091.1:0-37188 GCA_016785265.1 Paraplagusia blochii | reverse complement strand
TTCCTAATCTGCAAGAATCTGTTACTTTAAATCATTTATACAGCATATTTCCTACGAAACACTCAAAATGTTTCCTTCCAAAATATTAGTTTCTCAATTTGGGCAATGCCCATCCTGATCCTGCTTACTTTGCAGTACTTTGCAGCGCGGTTCTGCTTTTGCTCCCTCAGAAAGTCTTTTTTATCTAATATTTTCATTGTGTTTGGGTCTATTTGTCATATTATCTTTATTTTATTGGAAAATATATTTATGTTGATAATAAAGAGTGGTTTCTAAACCTAAAAAAGACAAAAAATTGCAAAAAGTAAACTAAGAGTCCTCTTGTAGCTGTGTTTACCTGTAGGACTTAAACACAGCAGTCGTTCTCTCTCAGCATATCAGTCCACTACTCGTTCACTTTACCCTGATGTATTTATGTACATAATCTGACTGTTTTATATTTACAGCCTTTAACACTACGTCATCTTAACACTGCGAGAAAAGGTGATATAGATTACCCTTTCCCCTTTAACTATATTGCCTTGACTATGTGGTTTTTTCCCTTCTCATGTTTGGTTGTGGAACACATTAATGGCAGTTGGAGAGGACTGAAGTAAGTTAAACTAAGATTATGGTTTTCTTTTTTACAGAAGTGCCTGCTGTGGTGGTGGGAGTAGTCGGGATGGGTCATGTTCCTGGCATAGAAAAAAACTGGGAAAAGCAGCTTAATATCAATGAAATCATGAGGTAAGTCACTAGACAGTATTTTTCTCATATATTTTCTGTAACAGACTGATTCACAGAGCTACACAGCTTGGGTTCTGCATTCAAGCTCAACTAAAACTTACTGTCCCAAATCTGTTGCACAACCTGAGTTGCAACCACGTCATTAATGGCGCCCCCTGTGGCAGGCTTTATGTATATCACTTACAATAATTACAAGGTGTGTTTCTCAAGGACATAGTGGGATAGATGCAGAAGGTTTGGATGATTTTAGTCATACTGCCTTTCTTTATTTTAAGGACCTACATTACTATATATAGAAACTAGCGGTGTAAAGATAAATAGTTCTTCGATCTGTGACCTACACAATCCAAGTGTATCGGGTCAAAAAGCTCTGATCAGTTAAAAAAAACGATGGTTCGTATTTTTGTCCGTAGATTTGTTCCCAGCTCCAGAGCCCCGCCCACTCATAGACGTTTAAACATAGACATTGGCCGCTTCCTCCCACGAGAACGGCGAGTGCATAGACATATATACATCTATTCACACGTGTCTATGCAGGTTGTGCCACTTGGGTGTTTGAAATGTGACGTTGGAGTTAAGGTAGTGGGTATTACTCTGTTCTTAGCAACATGGCAGACAACACAGATGAAATTTATAACCTTTCCCATTTAGAATTGAAGGTTTGGACATCATTTGTTTTTTTCAAGAAGAATGGAAAGATAGATAAAAGAAATGCGATTTACCGACTCTGTAGAGTGACAATCAAATACACCGGCAGGTCCAACAAACCGTAACAGTCACCCAGAGAGACGGCAGAGTAACTAATGACTGGGTGACAATGATACAAGAATGGCAAGAACGGCCAATACAAAAGTTTAAATAACTCGGCAAGGTCAAAAGCAATAACGGAATGTTTTGCCCGTTACATGTCATTTGTGATTGTCTGGTTACAGGAGTGCTGTCTATAGCTAAGCCTTTCTAAAACTGTAGGCATGTATTTCACTAAAATAAGAAGAATGTCACCTGATCGCCATTAACTTGTTAATTGAGATAAAATACAAATTGTCAATCAATATAAATATCTTGGGTTAATATCTGATTCACAGTTCTTAAAGGCCATATTGATATATTGTGTAAAAAAAAGTTAAATCAAAGTAAGCCAATCTTTCAAAATAGAATTTGAAAGACGTAAAATGAAGCTGCAAAACTTTCTTAATTGCTCAGTATATTGTCTGTTGGACACTAAATAAACAAATGTTACTATTTTGAAATTTCATTTCTGTTTTCCATCCTTTTCTTCTCAGTAACATGAAGAATGTGGGAATCAAATGTCATTTTTTATTGAATGGAACTGAACCGAATCGGATCGAACTGAACCAAATTGTTAAAATATTTTTGTGAATCGTTCCTTAATCAGATCGTAGCCTGTGAATCGAGATTTGAATGAACAAACCTGCCGAGTGCACATCACATTTATCAAGGAATTCACTCAAAGCATTATGTACTTCACTATGTAAGTAGGGTCCCAGACCGAGGAAACAAATTTATCTCAACCTTGAGGAAAGATTTACCTTCTAAGTATTTCAATCCAATCATTGATGGTGGGAGGTTTATTTTATTAGCCATTTCTTTGTAATACATTTCTTGTGTGGCAAGTATTATTTTTCTAACAGTTTATTCTTCTCTTGTGAGACCCTTGCATTAGATATTGTATTTGACTAATCGCTGTAAATATTTCCCTCTGTTTCAGTGTCGCCCCTCCCTCACGGTTTGGCTGGGTTTTGCGCAGATTCTTCAAGGGAGCCATGATGGGAGTGCTGGGATACGCCTGCTACCGTGTCGGAGGCAGTTTAGGTAGAACCCTACTGTCCTTACCTGCGGTCCAATCAGTAATGAAGATGCTGCGACCACCTCCTGCTTGACATCCCTAAGCCATCCTGACCTTTTTACTTCAAGACACAAATGCATTTATCACCTGTGGCCTTAATACAGGAGGCGAGGCTGGAGGAACTAAATCACCAGCTGTCACTTTTAACTAAGAGGGACCTCAGGGGGGCTTGTCACCCACCATCTGGTATTGATGTCCCTGTGACTGAAGCAGGACAGTACTGCCAAAGAAACCATGACAGTACTTTGTTTTTTTACATTTTTTTTGTGCAAATCTGCAATTTTGTGATGTTTACAAACACTTATATTTTCTTTTAAATGGATATGATTATTTGCAATTATCGTGATTACATAATTACGTAAAGGGTGGGTTCAAAACTTATAATTATAAACTTCTACAATTACTTGGTTGAACATAAGATCCACTTTACAAATGCATTTTTTCTGATGCTGTATCCCTACTCCTTTCTCCTTTTGTGCCACAAGTGGCACAGGTTAAGTCTAGCACTTTATGGTGAGTTTGCAGAGTTGTTTATCACACAGTAAATACAGCCAAACTGAATGTACAAAAAAGCTACTTTCCATAAATGGCACGTGGAATGACACCCAAGTTCAATTATACCAGTGGTCCCCAACCACTGGGCCGAGGACCTGCACCGGTCCATGGGTGAATTGGTACCGCATAGAAATAATGTTTCCTTTTGTCCCCATCTGGCTATTACTTACACTTGATTCATACACATATCAACAAAAGAACTGAACAATAGAATAATAATAATAATACATTTATTTATATTTCACTTTCCATCCCTGGGGTCTGAAAGTATACAGAAATAAAGGCATAAAAACTAAAATTTCATGATCAATAATGAAACTAATTTGATTAGGAAATATTTTCTCAGTGAACCAAGTATACTGGTCTGGTAGGGGAAAATTATAGGTTCAGTGCCCTTGGGAAACCCTTGTCTGCATGCACAGTTAATTTGGGTAGGAAGATTTTATAGGTAGGAAAATATTTCAGAATACTTTTAACAAGGGGTATTTATCTGCCACAACTTAATGAGCGATCCATGAAAATAGTCTGAGACATTTAACCGGGGCAAAAAAGGTTGGGGAACACTGGATTATACTATACAATACTATCTTGTACTTGTCAGTACATTGATTGCAACCTCTCGTCTATGAAATAAATTTGACCTGCATGCCAGTCCTGCCTCATCAACAGACAAGTGCCTCATATTGTGGGCTGATTGTCATGCATCGTAGAAATACTGCAACCAACGTGTCAATGTGAGTTTGTAATTAATATAGAAACATAATAAAAATGTATATTTCAGTCAAATTAATGCTAACCTATTTACAACAATATTTGTGTGTAATATTGCTGTCTTTCTTTCATTTGCTTTCATTTAAAGGTATTTTCAGGCATATTTTAAATGATCACGCTCAATTGTGCGTCACAATATATTTTTGCTTGGACAGTCTATTGGCGAAATTCTTTTTATTTTTATCAGAACAGATCAACTGTTTGACCTCACACCACCTTTATTTATTTAAATGATTTGAAAACGTGGAAAAGGAAGTCTAAAGCAAGTGCATTTTTACATTTAAGAAAGCACATCTAGGAAAACTTAGTTTATCGGTTGATTGGAGTAGGGAGAGCTGCCTTTGATCCATAAATCACTTGAACCAGTATTTGGCAGGTAGTATTTCCTGTCAATATGTGCAGTCATGCCCACAGTCTTGAAAAGTTGGACCATCAACTAGATGTCTGTTGCATTTAATTTTAAGTAGGTTCCTTCGTACATTGTTACTTTTCTAATTATTTATTGAATACGGGTTTCGCTTGAACTAACATTGCATTTGGTAGATATTGTACCACAAGATCTCAAATAATTAAGTGATTTGTACACAGTGCAGTTGTTCAAGTATTGAGGTAATACAATGTCTTCCAAAGTCTATCATATGTTATTAAATTTTTATTTTTGACAAAGCTGTTGTGCTTCTTTGGCACCAAACCCTCACTGTGAAATCCCTAATTCAAACATATCAGTTTCCATGCCCAGAGGTTTATCTTCAGTCCTTAAAAAAATGCCACGAAATATCTATGAATGCCTTTTACTTCATGTAACTTGTTTTTTTTTCTTTCTTCCTTTTTTTGTCTGTTGATTATTCACATTAAAACACATAATTTGAAATTAAATTTAAATTAATTAAATAATGCATTATTTATTTATGTAATTAATCATTTTTAAAATGTTAATTGTCATTTTCTGTATTTACCATGAATTGAAAAGCATTATGATGTTAATAAATGATTTAATTTCATACCTACTGTTGTGAGATGCAGTAAACTCTGTTACAAGGTGATGTTACAAGATGACATTCAATAGACATTTGAACGGGAAATAGACATTTCATATTCTCTAACACGGAATCCAACTGTTTTTCCTCCCATAGGGTACCATAGGGTAGTGTACACACGAAGTATCTTCATAAAAAATATATAGAAATATAAATTCTAGGATGAATTTAAGTCTGTACATAAAAAGGAACACACAGACTGTTATTAGGACTGAAATTATAAACCACTACATTACCAGTAATTATTTTATTCGACTTATTCTATCACTTTTATTCTCAAACTAGTGAAGTTGTTTTCCTTCATCATGTTTCCCCCTTCAACTTCCGGTTTTGACGGTCGGACACATAATATTGTTACACACGGTCTCTTGGAAACATCTGGTGTGTTGTAAGATTATGAAACCGTGTAGAACTGCGCTGTCAAATGATAACAACCCAGCGGTACTGGTTGAATGGCCTATTTAGGACATCGACTGGGACTGCTACACGTCTTTAGAGCAAACTTGTCCGTTTTCAAACTCTTCTGCTCGGTCAGGATGGACGACATGGGTCTGGGTATTAGTCGCTCGCCGTTGGAGCGACTTGACTTTGACAACCTAGCTCTCAAAAAACTTCCTGTGGACCCGTCTGAAGAACCGGGAGTGCGACAGGTGAAAGGAGCGTGTTTCTCCCGGGTGAATCCACAGCCACTGACCACACCTCGCTTCGTAGCCGTGTCTCATGAGGCCCTGGCGTTGTTGGGTCTCAACGGGGAGGAGGTCGTGAACGACCCGCTTGGACCGGAGTATTTAAGTGGCTCCAGGGTGATGCCTGGGTCCGAGCCTGCCGCACACTGCTACTGTGGTCACCAGTTTGGTCAGTTCGCCGGACAACTTGGTGACGGGGCGGCCTGTTATCTGGGGGAGGTAAAGGTTCCACCAGGGCAGGATCCTGAACTTCTCAAAGAAAACCCCAGCGGTCGGTGGGAGATTCAGGTGAAGGGAGCAGGGATGACCCCTTATTCCAGGTATAGTTCTTAGTGACTTCGTAAGATTGGCCTCAGAAAGTGTGACAATAGTGAAATGAGGACATTAACTTTTTCATATTAGACCTAAAATAGTAGTGAGATGTAATAAATAATAATAATGTATAATAATAATATAATAATGTATAATAAAGGCCTGTCCGTCCTGGGTGAGGATCCCCTCTACTGTCGATCACCCTGAGGTGTCTTCCTTTTTTCCCTTTCTGGGTTTTTGAAAGTTATTCCTCAGCTGGTGTGAGGGTCTATAAGGGTAGGGGGTATCTCTACATATTCTTTTTTATTCTTATTTGTATGCATGCTTGTTTGTAAAGTGCCTTGAGATAACAGTTGTTATGATCTGGCACTATAAACAAATCAAAGTTAATATAACGTATCTTTACGTTGACTGTGCGTCAAAGTATGGGTGCCGTTATGTGTGTTTTCCTACCCGTAGCAAAAATGTACAGCCATATCTGAAGTATGTTCCTACCCATAATATTATTCATCCCCATATATCTTTATAGCTACCCTGTGTTTTATAAGTCATAACATATTTTTATAATTGATAAAAACCCATAATATCTACCTAACACATTTTTAAGACTGAGTATGTGGATATTGTGGGTGGATGAAACACGGTACAAATTAGTAGAGGTTAACTTCCAATGATTTTTGTTACTTGACATTAGCAACCTGAGGCCCCCCCTTGTGGAGAGGCCCAGGGCTGCAACCCATTCAGCCTATTCTGTTTATTTGGCCTTGCATTTACAGTATTTATAGTTATTCAATACTACCATCACATAGACTGTCCAAACATATATGTATTGTATATGGATATGTAATAAATATGATACCTTCTATTTATTAAAGACATTATTATTGTTATTATTATTCATTATTATCTCTTACCTGTAACCATTGTAAACATTCCAATTAAAATACATTTAGCATATTTATAATTTCAGTATTTGGATTAATTAGAAACAAAAATGTTGGTAAAATTCTCAACCTCATTAGTAACCTCATGCTTAATAAGGTTAACCCTACTCTGTATGTCACTTTGTATGAAAGCATCTATTTAATGCATAAATGTGATTACACTCAATCAACACTCATCATGGCTGCCTATTGTCTCTTCCACAGACAGGCCGATGGACGTAAGGTCCTTCGATCAAGTATAAGGGAGTTCCTGTGCAGCGAGGCCATGTTCTTTCTGGGAATTCCTACCACCAGAGCAGGATCAGTGGTAACGTCTGACTCTCAGGTTATACGGGACGTCTACTACAGCGGGAAACCTCGCCTTGAACGATGCTCCGTGGTCCTTCGTGTTGCTCCCACTTTCCTAAGGTGAGCGTCCATTTTTAGTCTGTCTTTAAGAGCCGAGCTCAAGAGATGGGAGTCTGTACTCACTCAGTTTGTCCTGTGCAGGTTTGGATCTTTCGAAATCTTCAAGAAGTCAGATGAGTTCACAGGTCGCCAGGGTCCCAGCTATGGGCAGGATGAGATCCGACGTCAGATGTTGGATTATGTCATTGAGATGTTTTACCCTGAGATTCAGCAGAATCACACAGACAGGGTGGAGAGGAACGTGGCCTTTTTTAGAGAGGTAGGAGCAACTCTGGGGATTTATTTTTTTCAGTTTTTCATCATCTTAATTCCAAAAAATGATCTACTATTTGAGACAATGACAAAAAAATGACACTTCTACATTAATCTTGTTATTACCAAATAGGCTGTTGAAGGGTAAATGCACACTTAGTGACAACAGGTGGACTATTTTATTCTGTTTCCTGTGTCCTTTCTACTCAATGAAATTAAAAGTCCATTTCAGGAATAAAACAATGGAAAATTATAAAAAAAAAAATAGGGCATATAGACAAATGAAAATAAATGAAGAACAGAGGCAGGGAGGATGGAGGTTAGAGGGGGTTTGCAGTCTGGAACAGGTGTGTTTTGAATTTAGATTTGAAGGTGGGGTGAAAGTCACAATTATGGGGATCACGTGGTAAGGCGTTTCAGAGGGACTGAATGCTCTGGCTCCCATAGTACTGAGGCGGGCAGGTGGGACAGAGAGGTGGATGGAGGAGGAAGATTTGAAGGACTGACCGGTGGTTATGACGTGGAGGAGGTCAGATAGGTAGGTGAGTGAACCGGAGAAGTGTGTAATTATTTTGATATTTGACTGGGAGCCAGTGGAGATGCTGTAGGACGAGGGTGATGGTGATGGTGATGGTGGGAAGGGGGTCTTTATGATGATTGATTGGACTAGTTGTATTTTATGGAAAGACTTTTGGGGGAGGCCAGAGGAGAGAGTTGCGGTAGTCCAGTCGGGAAGTGAGATTTTGTTTACAGTGCCACAAGATGAAAAACTGGAGTCTCGGGCCAAAGTTACCTATTTATTGAAAAAATTGGTAACAATTCTGTGGGTCCTTCTCTCCAGATATGTAAGCTAAAATATTTTCATATGGAAACAAATTTTAAGTATTGCATAATCATTAAATCTGGACCAACCAGAGCTTAATATTATAAACACATGATAAAATCCTCTTTTTAATGTAAATATTGTAAATATAATTAAAATTTCTTCCCAGGCTACAACAAAAAAAAAAAATCCCATGTAAACCGCTAATACTCCAGATCCTGTCTATATGCTGATGACCAGCTCCAGAACATATTTCAATGTGCCTGAGTTTAACACGTGCTTGGACTGTTGGCAGGTGATGCTCCGTACGGCCCGACTCGTGGCACAGTGGCAGTCTGTGGGTTTCTGTCATGGAGTTCTGAACACAGACAACATGAGTATCCTGGGGCTCACACTAGACTACGGTCCATACGGCTTCATGGACAGGTGAGATGTGTGAAAAATAAACCACTTATTGTTTTTATTTTGCCTAATTTTGGAGAATAATTTCAGTTTGGGATGTTGATCCATTAGTTGTGTTTCAAATATTGAGTTAATTATTCCATCTTTTTTCCAGATTCGATCCTGATTTCATTTGCAATGCCTCTGACAACTCGGGCCGTTACTCCTACCAGGCCCAGCCCGCTATCTGCAGGTGGAACCTGTTAAAGTTAGCCGAGGCTCTGGCCCCCGAACTACCACCGCAGCGAGCTGAGGTTGTGATGGACGAGTACTTGGCTCTCTACAATGGGTTCTACCTGCAGAACATGAGGAAAAAACTGGGCTTGTTGAAGAAAGAGGAGCCGGAGGATGAGATGTTAATCACTGAGTTGCTGCAGACCATGCACAACACGGGTAACGCAGGAGTTAAAGAGAGAAATGCAAGGCTTGAATAACATGGCATCCGCTGTTGTAACTGTATCGTCTGTTTTTACTTCAGGTGCGGATTTTACCAACACATTTCGCAGCCTGAGTCAGATCTCCTCTCCTGCTGAAGAAGAAAGTGCAGGAGAGGAGGAGCTGGTTGGAGGAGTCACAGCGCTCCTGCTGGAACAGTGTGCATCACTGGAGGAGCTCAAGGCAGCAAACAAACCAACAATGGACCCACGGTGAGTAAAAACTAGTGAGTGTGAAATGAAGCCTCGTGAGGTGCTGAACCACTTGAGCCAAAGGGTTCAAGAACGTGTTTATTTTTCGAACCTTCATGTGCGCACGACACCACCTACTGGGCAAGTGTAAAATCACAGGCAACCCTATCTGAAGCACATGTATGATGCATTGTTTTTTTTTTTTTGGTTTTTGGATTAAAAAAATGTATTTTTTTCTCTTCTAAATTTGCCAAACTATATAAACGCTGAGAGTTTTATATAGTTGCAAAACATTGCGGCAAAATCTGAACCACCTCCTACAGCAATTACGTGGCTTTTTGGCTCATTTTGGCCCCTCCCCTAAATGTAGCAAGCCACAATACGCGCTTCGCGGAAACGCCCCCCTTTCATTGCTCGACACACACTTCGAAGCCTCGGCACATCTCGTAACATCACTAGTTAAAACTGAGGTGAACAACAAAACACACCATGAGTGTGGACAAATAGTCCCAGCAATTTGTGTGTAAACATGATTACAACAGAACAGAAAATAATGTTTTATCTAAGACATTCTAGACTCTTAAATATGTTACAGTAGACATATTTAGAACTCTAAATATGTCTATGTTGGGAGGACAAAGAGCAGAAGTTGTCTAGAAAATATTAACGTTTAAATTGTGTGAATACATATATTGTATAAATGTAAAGAAAGTGTTTTCAGTGCAATTTGATTAGTTTGTTCTGTATAAGAGAATGTCTCTGAGAAAACTCTTCAGCAAAACATTCTTTCAAAATACATATTGAGTATTAAAAAGCTGCAGCCCTACACCTTCAACAGCTAGCTTCAACAAAGAAGGATTTCATACAAAGATATCAGAACATTTTCTCGCTCTGTGTCAGCAATAAATCAGTAGGCAAGGTTTTTTTTTATTTTATAGAAATGTTTCATTCATTTCTTTTCACTAAAGATGTGTGAGACTAAAAGGCTAGGTTTTTGCCAGATGTTTGAAATATTTATTAGTGATGTTTTTCAAAAACACACCAAATTAAATAAATACTTGATACTTGAGCTGCAGGGGGAAGTTGTGTGGAAAAAAAAAGCAGAACTAAAAATGAAAAGGAAATTAAAAAAATACTCTCCACTAGTTCAGAGATTGGCTTAGGTTATGAATAAATAACAGAAGCTAAATAAATGTCCTTGAATCACTTTAATAAACCTAGAAGTGAATTGACGTCCTGTCAACAGTTTTAACCTCCATTTGTTTTGCCTTTTTAAAAAGGAAAAATCTGCGTCTGCAATTTTGTGTTTCTCATTCTTCAAACGCGCGATGACACAAGTTAAACTGACTAGTATTAACTATTTTTACTAGAGCTTCAACTCTTCAACTATTTCAGAATTAGTACGGTTTCCTCACTTTGACATCTTTCTACTGTCCACAGTGAGCTGTCCATGCTGCTGTCCATGGCACAGAGCAACCCCACGCTGTTCCACATGATTTCAGACCGGATGACAATATCCAGGCAGTTAGACAAACTCAGCAAACTGAAGGATCTAATGGAGACCAGCCAGGAGGAGTTAAAAGCCAAACACAATGAGGAGTGGACCGCTTGGATCACACGCTACAGGTGGGACACAAGATGTTTGGTCAGAGAGTGGGCTAATCTAAAAACAAAACGAAGAACTTGAGGCAATCATGGTGGTGTTTTAGTCAGTTGATGGTGTTGGGTGGAAATGGGACTGATACCGAGAGCAGGAGGAAATGGGAGTCAGAGGCCGATCCTGTTCCATTACTGTAAGTCTGACTGTTTGGTTTTTATCTGCGATAATACAGGAAACGTCTGGCTCGTGAGTTGGAGGGTCAGTCTGATGTGAAGGCGGTGCAGGAGGAGCGGCTAAGGGTCATGGACAACACCAACCCTAGGGTAATACTCAGGAACTACATTGCCCAGAATGCAATAGAAGCTGCTGAGAATGGAGACTTCTCTGAGGTGAGCTTCCAGGCCTGTGAGATTAGATTTTAGTTTTTTAGCGTTTGTTTATTTTAGGCATTTTCAGTTTTTAGTCGTTGCATTTCCCACTTTCATTTCTCACTTCTCCTTTGCACTGCAGGTCCGCCGGGTTCTCCAGGTGTTGGAGAAGCCCTTTTCAGCTCAACCAGGCCTGGAGCTTCCTAGCTGGGTGGGCACAGGGGGTAGGGGCGAACCAGGGGAAAGGGAAGAAGACCAGGAGGAGGCTGCAACTACGTCAACAACCTCAGGTCGACATCCTACTCCTTATGACAGCAAACCTCCAACCTGGGCGCAAGAAATCTGCGTGACATGATCTTCATAAAAACTTTCCTGAATCCAATTCCACCTGTCCTGGAAGAAATTAGAATGTTTAGTCTCTAATTGATTTGAAAGATCTCAAGACAAAGGGATGGAGGATCAGGAAAGTTTACCAAAGGTATGACAGACCACAGTAATTCTATTTGAAAACAAAGCAGACAGGTGCAGAGCTGACATCCTGTACAAAAGTAAATGATGTATATTTGATGCGATGTCATTGACATTTTAAGTACCACGTTCAATTCTCAGCTCCTCCCCCGACTGCTTTGTTGTCAAGTTGATCAAAATGAAGAACCAGACGTCAAGTCCTGCAGTGACCTGTCTGACTCCGATAAACTGTGTGACGATACCTTACATTTACCAAAAAAAAAAATAGTGTTCAAAAGAGATTATTTTCCTTTTAAAGTCTTAGGCACCACTCTTTAAAACCTTTCAAACACAAACGCACAACGTTTTATCACATGTTCTTCACAGGAATAAAAAATGTCTATTATTTACTTATATTAACTATTGTGTTTAGTCATTTCTATTTAAGAAACGGGGAGTGGGGAAATTGTGTTTGTTTTTGTCATGATGTTTATTATAAATGTTACAGATAAAATGCCAAAATAACTATAGTGGGGCTTGAGGATACGAGAGTTTGTCTAAACAAGACCAAACGAGTTAGCAACTTTTGCTAGATTTTCTTGACGAAAACAACAGGTTACATCCCCGTCAGCTGCAAACTCCAACCTCTGCTTCACCCTTTGAGTGACACAGGTAAACACTAGAAAGACCAGGGCTGCCATTTTATTAACTCTAAAAATTTGACACCGGTCACAACAATCTTCATGGTTTACTCGCAGCAAATGTTGCAGTGTGACCGCTAGCTTGAGATTTATCTCCTTTACTTTATGTTCAGTGTCAATAGGGTAGTGAGCAAATATTTGACATTTGTCCAAGCTTTGGAACTCAGGCTTGAGTATCAGAACCTGCTCTCTAATGAATCAGACAGCACGCTTTCAGAGGAGGAGTCTCCACATTCAGTCTGCCGCATCAACAACTGAAACACTGTGGCTGTTAGCACTGTGATATCATATTTAAATAAAATGTGTACAAATACCCATGTCTGTCTTACTTTGTTATTTTGAAGACTATCTTTCATTTAGGAGGGCATCATCACTTTTTTTTTTGTTCCTGTCAATTCTTCTCGTGGCTTTAGAATCAGTTTATTGTTAAGGTCTAGTGTTTAGTAAAATAAATATTAATAAAAAAAACATTCCAAACTTTTCCTTCACTTAGTGGTCCTCACGTTTGTCATGCTGCCTTGCTTATCTCCTACAAATAGAAAATAAACCAATTTTTTTAAAATATATATATATATATATGTATATATATATATATATATAATGGGGAATTTTAATTAATAAATCAAAAGTGCATTTCTGCAGAACTGGAATATTTCATTTGCGTGTTTAGTTACTTTTAATGGGGAACATGCAATCACAATACAAGCAGAACGACGACTAAGATCACGCGTGGCAGGGATTAAAGTCATATCCTGAAACTATTGTGTTTGCGAACCTCATTTTAATTTGTCGTAGTCAATGTGTAACAGATGCAGCTGAGCCTCTCACGCTGATGTTGGCCTGAACTCCTCTTTAGATCTGAAGTCAGCTTTCAGTGTTCAATACAAAAGAAAAAAAAATGATTCAAAAAGTCAGTTTTCAGTATATTCTGTGTAATACAACACTGAACCAGAAGGGGACTGTGGATCGGGGTTTTGAGAACTATAGGATTTACCATAAAATATGGAGAACAAATGTATAAAATATTATTATAAATTCAACTTTCACATCAAGGTTGGGGCCGCAAATTATCATCACGCGGGCCACAAATGGCCCACGGGCTGTGAGTTTGAGACCCGTGTTTAAGATATTTCTCCGTCATTACAGAATGAAAAGGAATTATTTCAATACAATAAACTAAACAGTGTATTGTTTTTTGTTTTTCCTCAATTTACTCTGCAATTTGGTGTTTCATAACAGGTCAACAGATCATTCCATCTCCACGAAACACACAAACACACCAAACAGTCGTCATTAGTGCGGCAGACAGTCACACGGAGGTGAGAATATAGAAAATGTCACATGTGTTTAGGATACAACAGTCTGCCTGTTCCATTTCCTGGACTCAGGGATGAGATTCCTCTGGCTCACATTTGCGTCTCTCCTCCGTATGACTCGTGTCCCAGCATGCCCCAGATATTTGCTCACCTTACCTAATGCAACACTGACTGCGCGGCCGATATGGGACACTACCCTTGGAGGTTTCTACTCTGGAATACAATAACAGTACGTGTAACCAAGAGATATTAACGCCGGGGAATTACATGAAAAAAAAAAAAGTTGTACTTTTGCCCTGCGCACCTGCCTACAGGCTACGGTGCCGTGACTCGAGCTTGCAGCGTCATGTCGCTCACATTCCTGCTTCCTTTTCACCTTTAATTGTAAACCTCCAGCGGGAGTGGCTTCGGGTGTCCTCAGGGTGCGCCCTGTGCGCCTGCCACGCAGAGCTGCGCAGTGATGTGGGTGAGAGTGATCGCATAGGTGGACCGTTCCGGGACAATGGGTGTGTGAAGACGGCGATTGTTGAAGACATTGTTGTTGTTTTTTTAATTCACATTTTTACTGATTTTAAAAACACTTACAAAAATGAATAAGCGAGTCAGGCCGGGCTATCACCGCCAAGAGGTGAACAAAACAACATGGGAAGTACCGGATCGATATCGGGACCTGAAGCAGGTGGGAACCGGGGCTTACGGGACGGTGTGGTAAGTGAAAACACGTGACTGGTTAGGGACTTAAAAAGCCGAGGACCAACGGGGGAGACGGAACAGATGGTGACAGGCAGCCGCACCGTGCGTCCCCGGACAAACAAAAGAAACGCGTGCGCGCCCCCCCACTTCCTCAAACATGATGGAGACACTCTCAGTGACACTCGCTCCAAAAGAACATCCTCGCAGCCGTCACGGTTCTCTTCTCTGGGCCGATTGAATCACCGTGAACTCGGAGATGAAGGGTTAAGTAGATGCGCTCCACTGCCGGGTTTCACCCTGCGTCTTTGTGATCAATGATTGACGGCGTGGGCGGACACTATAAGAGCTGCGAGTCCCTGAATGCAACTTAATAACACACGAACAACTCTGAAGAATCCTGCTCAGACACCAGCTGCTGTGGGCAGAGACCACAGCTGGATGGTGCAGCTGTTAAATACCTATTAAAATGTGCCACCACCTTTAAAAGAGAGGGTAGGAAGATTTTATGGGTATTTAATACCTGGAAAAATATGCTACCACCTTTAAAAGATTGGGTAGGAAGACATTATGTGCATCAAGTACCCGGAAAATATGCTAACATCTTTGAAAGAGAGGGTAGGAAGATGTTATTGGTGTCTAACATCTATAAATATGTGCTAGCACCCTTAAACGAGATGGTAGGAAGATAAAATGACTATTAAATACCTATAAAATATGTACTCCTAGCCTTAAAATTGTGGGCTAGAAGATATGAGTATGAAATACCTGTAAAATTGTGCTACCACCCTTAAAAGAGAGGGAAAGAAGATATTATGGGTGTGTAACATCTGTAAATATTTGCTATCACCCTTAAAGCAGAGGGTTAGGGAGATATTGTGGGTATTAAATACCTATAAAAATGTACTCCCAGCCTTGAAATAGAGGGTAGAAAATTATGAGTATGAAATACCTATAAAAGTGTACTACCACCTTTAAAAGAGATAGTAGGAAGATTATAGCGGTATTAAATGCCTTTAAAATGTATTACCTTAAAAGAGGGGGTAGGAAGTTATTATGGGTGCTTAACATCTATAGAAGTGTGCTACCACCTTTGAAAGAGAGGGTAAGAAGATATTATGGGTATTAAATATATGTAAAACTGTATTACCACATTTAAAAGAGAGGGTAGGAAGAAATAATGGGTATTAAATACCTATAAATATACTGCCATCTTTGAAAGAGAGGGTAGGAAGATATTATGGGTATTAAATACCTATTTAAATGTGCTGCCACATTTAGAAAAGAAGGTAGGAAGACATTATGGGTATTAAACACCTGCAAAAACATGCTACCACATTAAAAAAAGAGAGACCTGCCTGCGGTCAGTTTGTCTGTGTATGAACATGTTAGAGCTCATACGGTACATTCCCCAGCTATAGTGAATATCAACCACCAGAGAAGGTCAGAGAAGGATGTTTAAACCACAGGGGTGGGCGGTGTTTTTTTTTTAAATTTCCTCATACCAGCAATCGTTTGTAACACAAACTTCACACTACTAACACAAATACAAGTCTCTGAATTCACCTTGATTATGGTGACGTTTTAACAGCGTAGTCCCACCTTTGACAGCAGATTACACAAAGACAGGGCAGGTTTACAACCGATCGCCTAAGCAAATAAAATCAATGTTTATATTCACTGTTCAGTTAAATCAATCTGTCTCCACTGTACAGTTGATTCAGAATCCTTTCAAGATAAGAGGTATTTAAGTGTCCCTTAAATCAGGTCAGGATGGACCTTTGACCAAGACCTGAGACTCAACTCTGTTGACAGATAAGACTCACTGAATAAATGTTCTTTATATGCAAAACAATAAATTTTCATAAAGAAAATGATTTACTAGTCAAAAAGTACAAAATTAGTGACATGTTTGACCTGCAAAGCCAGGGTCCACTCTGGTCAATTCCAATTGTTGTTATTTATATATCATGAACAATATATATTAGTCATAATATCATGAAAACATTTTATTTTTTCCAGTTGGGTAGGCCTTTAAAAAGGTACATGGTTATAGGTACAAGCAGTTCAGTATAAAAAAAGATCTTTATTACTTTATTACGATACCAAAGAGGCTGCGTTTCATCTGCGCTTTTAAAGAATTGACGATATAATTAACTTTTTTTGTTATATTATCTATCTATCTATCTATCTATCTATCTATCTATCTATCTATCTATCTATCTACTGTATTTTTTATTGGCAGGAAGTAATTATGTTTACCAATTCATCTACCTGTCTGTCTATTTGTCTGTCTTTCTGTCTATCCATCTGTCTGCCTATCTGTCCGTCCATCTGTCCTTCTTTTTCTCTGTATGTCTTAAAAATTGTAGTCTGTGTGTATATGTATAAAATCAGTGGATTAATGATCAGGTCGGGTTTTTAGCTCAACTAAGATGTTAGACTTTTCCTTTTCTCTTCCCCAGACTATTGCTGATGCTCAAGGTAGTGTTATGTCAACATTGGTGACGTAAAGTTCTATAACTGATGAATACAGGATGTGTCCTGCTTTATGGCGGTAACCTCATTTCATACAGCAGGGGTGTCAAACATGAGGCCCATGGGACAAAACTGGTCCATTAGGGTGTTCAAGCCGGCCCGGGTGATGAATTATTTGAGTAGAAGCAGCAGAAAGTAGCAATTCTGCCTTAGGCTCACGGCCTCTAACATGTTCCTCTCCTCAGCTCAGCACTGGACTCCAGAACCGGGGCCAAAGTGGCCATCAAGAAGCTGTACCGACCTTTCCAGTCTGATCTTTTTGCAAAGCGTGCCTACAGGGAGCTGAGGCTTCTCAAACACATGAAACATGAAAATGTAGGTGCAAGGGAAAAAATGTTGTCTTTAGATTTTTTATTTGTGTACAGATGGAGATCACCTGTACTCACCTCATCTTCTGTTCTGGTCCATCGCAGGTGATTGGTCTGGTAGACGTGTTTACTGCTGACCTCTCTCTGGACAGATTCCAGGAGTTGTAAGTTCATGTTTTTGCTCCAGGCCGTGGATAAGAGAAGGACTTTGTAATGGATGGTGATGGCTACAAATATGTTCTTGTTCCCAGTTATCTGGTAATGCCATTCATGGGCACAGATCTGGGGAAGCTGATGAAACTACAGCGACTGTCGGAGGAAAAAATACAGTATTTAGTTTATCAGATGCTTCGAGGTCTGAAGGTAATGATTCATTTCTAGCACTGAGACATGTGATTTTTTATTTTTTCTGATGTTTTATTCTCATTTTCCAGTATATTCATTCAGCCGGTATAATTCACAGGGTGAGTTGTTTTAAAGTATTCACTGCCATACAAGTATAAAGAATGCTGTTTCCCTTATATCTGGTTGGCTGTTATTGAATAACCCTGAAAAACGCTTCTTTCCTTCAGACTGTGTTTCTTATAGTTTTTTTATTTTTATTTTTATTTTTTTCATTTGAAAATATACAGGACCTCAAACCGGGGAATCTTGCTATCAACCAAGACTGCGAGCTCAAGGTACACCTGCACACACTGATAACCTGAACCTCTGCTGCACAACCTTGAAATACTTTATTTATGCAACAGACAACCTGAACCTGACTCACGATCCCTCCTCTGCTATAGTTCTTTTTTTGTTTCAAGCACAATCACCCTGTCAAGGACGATTCTGGTAACTTCTATGTTTATGATCGCACTCTTTCAGATTCTGGACTTTGGTCTGGCCCGGCAGGCAGACAGTGAGATGACGGGGTACGTGGTGACCCGATGGTACAGGGCTCCAGAGGTTATCCTGAGCTGGATGCACTACACTCAGACTGGTAATGTTGAGATATCTGCAGTCGGCATTCTTTATCAGTTCACTTTCTTTGTACTGAATTTGTCTCTGTTCAAGGTCTGTGTCTTCTCCGAAAGTCTCCGCACTTGTAGCACAACATTGGAATTCTCTTAGAAAACAGGCTGTGACATGTTGGTCTATTGCTTTGGTTCAACTCTCTTCTAGGAATCCTTGACTTGTTGGGCCCAGACTGTCAGGAGGCTACTCTAACAAAACTAAAAAACACATATGATTTATGTTTGTTTTGGTAATTAAAACAACTAATTACTATATATATATATATACATACATATATTAGGGGTGTGATGATTCACTCACATGACGATGCAATTCATGTCTTGATTCACAGGCTATGATCTGATTCAGGAACGATTCGTAAAAAATATTAAACGATCGATCCAGTTTGATCCGATTTGGTTCAGTTCGATCCAAACCGTTCCAAAACGATTAATTTGCACACCCCTAATATATATATATACTCTGTATATATGTATATATATATACATATATATATATATATATATACACCTCTCTATATATCTGTATACCTATCTATCTATCTATCTAAAGATAGATAGATAGATAGATACACAGGGAGTCAAGTTGACTGATATATACAGTAGACAGACAGACGGACAGATAGAGGTATAGATAAACAGACAGACTGATAAACAGAAAGACAGACACAACCATAGAGAGATAGACAGACATGTACATGGATAGACAGACAGACAAACTGACAGAGGGAACGGAGACTTATATATCATATGAATATGTGCATATATACATATATTATATATATATTATATATATATATATACACACACACACACATATGTGTGTGTATAAATGTGTGGAGACAGAGAGATAGGGCAGAGTTTTCCTATTATCTTTAATCTCATCAGGTTTTTCAACCTGCAGAACTGAATATTGTTATCTGATCCAACATCAAGGTGTCATCTAAACATGAAAACCATCTAAACTTATTGAATTTTTTTTTCAGGTTTTAGTCTCCTTTTTGATGTCTATCTTTTCCCCGAAATGAAAGAACGCAATTGATTTCACGATACAAAGACCAATCTTGTGATTTAGTGAAAAGGAATTAGATAAACAGCCAGTGATAAGCAGTGTTTCTGAAGTGACAGTAACGCGGGATGGAAAAATCCTTAATATTATTGCCATAAATGTGTTTAATTCTCATTTCTTAGAACCTTAAAAATCAGAGTATTTGCATTTGAGAACAGTACATTCTCTGAAGAAGTCATTTCTTTGTGATACTTCTGGGTTTCTACTTATTGAGCAGCCCTGGTAGCAGTATTTTAATCATTTAATCCATGCTGTTCCTTGTAGTAGAAAGATCAGTAAACAATCAGTTGTTCTGCTATTCTTGCCAAAATCATCTATAAGAAATATTTATTTTTGTATCGAACTGTGTCAAAACTCTTACCAAGATACAGAGAATGATGACAGAATAATCTATTTCATTATTATTTTAGTCTAATCTATAATATTTTATTTCTATAATTTATACTAAATAACAAAAACATATAATAAGGAAAATGTACATTTTCCTTGCTTCATGGTTAAACCTTATTAAAAACATTACTTTTTTTTAAAGCATGACATCCCGAGAAATGATTTGTAATAACCACTAGGAGGTGCTCTCTTATTGCATTAGAGTCACTAAGAAAACTTCCCTCGCTGTTGTTGTTACTGCATGACTTTGCCATTTCTGAAAAAAATATATACTTGACACCAGACACGTCTGGCATTGACTAACTGTGCTGTCTGTCCTTCAGTTGACATTTGGTCTGTGGGCTGCATCATGGCAGAGATGCTGCAAGGAAAACCTCTTTTCAAGGGCAGTGACCGTATCCTTTTGAGTTCCCCGTATAGTTCTGGATTTATTTATTTTTTTTGTCTCAATACTGTTCATTGTACTGAATATTGAAGATGCCAGTGAACCTTGACACCCATTGATAAGACCTGGATCAGCTGACAGAGATCATGAAGGTCACAGGAACACCTACTCAGGAATTTGTCTTAAAACTGGAGTCAGAAGATGTAAGTATATTCAGGAACCAACTCCACAGACAGACAGACAGACAGACAGGTGCTTTAAGGGCTATTCCAGGAAGGCAAAGGAAAGGGAACTCGTTGTCACTGTGACCCTGCACACAACGAAACGTCACCTCTGCTTTAACCCATCATGAAAAGTGAACAGTGGGCAGTTTTGAGGCCCAGGGAGCAGTGAGTGGAGACGGTGCCATGCTCAGAGCGCCTCACCTGGTGACTGGTGGATTCAAACACAGAACCCACCAGACCCAAGTCCAGTGCCTTAACCACTAGGCTACCACTGCTGGAAGTTAATATTCTAGACAATGGCAGTAGGGGCCCAGCGGTTAAGGAAGCAGACTTGGTTCCATATGGCTTTGGGTTCGAATCCACCAGCTGGTTGCCACTGATGTTGACCCACATAACCTCTAGTGGGCGCACCACCCACAGTATGGAGCAGCGTGATTTGGGCCCCTGCAACTCAGTAACAGAAAAGCAGATTAATATGATGAATGAGGTAGACAATGACATGGTATATCTAAATATATGTGTGTATATATATATATATATATATATATATAAGTGTGTGTGTGTGTGTGTGTTATCTTTGAACAGGTTTTTCAACCTTCAGAAGTGAATTTTCAAATCAAACATCAAGGTGTCATCTAAACATGAAAACCTACTGAAACTGATTTAATTATTTTTCTTCAGTATTTATTCTCCTTTTTTGATGTCTACCTCTTCCTCAGAATGAAAAACTCTATTGATTTGACAATACAAGGACCAATCTTTTGATTTAGTGAAAAGGAATTATATAAACAGGCAGCGATGAGCAGTGTTTCTGAAGTGACAGTAATGTTCTTCAGAGGGTTTGTTGAATTCAATTTTTAATTTGGTTTTACTCAGTCTACTAAACTGGTTGAAACAACTGGGTAAATATAACTTCTCCATAATCTATGATGTATTGCCTTTTGCACCATGTGTTTGAAAGGATTGCATTTCTTTTGTGCCATATGTCCTGGATATATGGTATGTTTGACCATTCATTTCACTTTGACTTTACTATAAGTCAATAAACCATCCATATTTAAGTGTTGTTTTTTATTTATTTATATCTTTAACATTACGGATTATCATCAAGACTTTTTATGGAGTTCTCACTGTGTTTGTCTCAATACCAAATGACAAAGTAAAAATAATTAATTATTTAGATTAAAAATACCTGATTTTTTTTCCCTCAGACAATGTTTATTTCTTGTTATTTATGTTTAAAGGCCAAAAGCTACATTAAAAGTCTTCCAAAAGTGGATAAGAAAGATCTTCAGAAACTGTTTTCTACAACTAATCCTCAAGGTAGGACACTGAACTGTTCCTCTGTTGGATCTCTTCATCTGATTTAACTCGACTCCCTGCAGTCCCTCTCAACACTTTTTGTTTTTGCCTTCTTCCCACTCAGCCGTGTCTGTGCTGGAGCGCATGCTGTTGCTTGACCCTCAGAGCAGAGCGACGGCCGCGGAGGCCCTCAGTCTGCCGTACTTCACTGACTTCAGAGATCCGGAGGAGGAGACGGAAGCACAGTTATACGATCACTCGCTAGACAACGCCGACATGCCTCTGGAACAATGGAAACGTAAGTAAAAAGTCCACAGCAGGGATATCTCTTATTAAATACCGATAATTATTATTTTGCATAATCCAATGAGTGAGTTGTCGTACTTGCTTCCTGCATATGATTCTTTGATTATCATAGTCTGTCCGTCTGTTTTCATCCGCTTATCCATTACTGGGTTACGGGGCAGCAGTTTCCCCAACTGCCACCCAAATCACATTGCACCATTACTGCGGGTGGTGAGCCCACTGGAAGTCAACCGCCCTAACCGGGATTCGAACATGTCCAGGAGGTGAACCCTGGAGCTTCACACCAAAGACCGAAACATTGCTGGGCCAAAGTGAAGGCGATTGTCGTATTATATCCATCAAATTAAGTGGCAGTGGCCTAATGGTCCAGATTCGAATCCAGCAGCTGCCGGGTTGCCACTGAGGTGCTCTCATCATAGCTCTGTCCAGACCACCCACCACCCACAGGAAGACTGGCAGTATGGAGCAGTGTGATTTAGGTGGTGCCGTCTGACACCCCGCAACCCGGTCAACAGATAAGCGGATGAAGACAAATTAATCCATTAAATAAGCTGCCATGCTGCCCTCTAGTGATGTTCTCTTTAATATACAGCCATTATCTCTAAATGAGGGCACACATCACTTGGCAAAACCCAGACATTATGTCATCAGCTTTTTATTATTAGAGATTAACAGATAATGATTCTTAAAGTTATCACACAATTATGCCAGTGTCAGGCCGATAATAACCATCTGTCGATATTATCAACCATTCCTAGTGCTATTAGATAAAACAGGGAGTGGAGTTGGATTGATGAGAATCTCTTGTAAATCTCTGTCACACTGTGCTTCTTTCATCAGGTCACACCTTCACAGAGATACTGACATTCAAACCAGTTGGGCCAGAATCCAAGGAAACCTCATTGTAAAACGACAAGCGACCTGCCTGTACACGTGCGTAGGATCAGTACCAAAAAAAAAGATTATGTCTAATTATTATGTTGTCCAGATCGGAAATTGTTCACAGAAAGCCTTAATAAATGACCAGATACTGTTCTCTCTAATATATAAATAACTCCTGCAGCCGTTCTCAACACCCTGCATGCCCCGATGAGCATTTTATTCCTCAGCAGAACTACACTTGGTTGCTTTACATTCATAAATATTTGTCCAAGTCATTAAAATAAATACATTTTTATTTAGGGCTATGTTGAGAAATATATAGGATCATTTTTATTTGTACGATTTTACGCCAAAAATGACTGTGTGTGATATAAATTTGCTGTTTGCTACTGTGACCTTGTTGGTCTGACCAAGGGTTTGATGGTGAACATATTTGTTTTGTTGAGTAGCAGATAAACAAGTGAAATTCTCAATTAAAACATATTTTTTTCTGCTTTTGACACATGGACTCTGGCTCAATGTGAACAATAAGAGAAACCTCGCATATACTGAAAAAAATGAAGAGATTTTTGTGTGTCATATCAAATAGATGAGGGAGAATGGTAAAATAAAAATTTTAGTAGCATTAGTATTATTATATTTATCCATATCATCATGAGAAAAAAAAGGCGTTTTGTTTTGATGATATACACTCAAACGAACACTAGATGGCGGCATTTGAAGATTGATCCAGTCAGATTCCAACGTCTGCTCGACTCTCTGTAGACCAGACTGTGCTTCACAGCATGAGATGAAGTAATGACTCTGGGTTTTCCCTTTTCTTTAACTACACCAGGGTTGATGGCTGTTATAAGCCAGTGTTAGAGCTCACCACAGACATGATTATCATGATAATGCATTCTTTTTACATATTTCCTGTTTATATATATATATTTTTACAGTATATTTGATACAGTTCTTTTTCATGTAGTGAACCTAATCATCATGATGAAGGTTGGATTAGATCTGATCAATCTCCGAAACCAAAAGATTCTTGCAACTTAGTGAACCTTGCCCTGAAAAAATCACATTACTCTACCTCAACTATGTGATCAAATAGACTCATAGTGAGGGAAAAATAAGTCTAAAACATTCAAACTGATTCTGCTTGTCTCTAAATTCTACTCATTCCTCCGCCTGCTGTACATTCTCTTCTGACGGGTGTTGAATTTAACAAGCCTGTCTCTGGTGACCTCCAGATCCTTGACTCCCAAAGACACCCCCCCTCACCCTCCCATCCCCACCTCCCCCCCAGAGCTTGGGCTTCCTTCCTGGACCAGGGCTCCTCCACACCAATTAATACTGTGTCCTCTGTGCACTCAAAACACACACCCACGCAAATGCACGCTAGTACATACAGTACTGATGCACACACACCTTCATTCAATACTTTTTTACAGCCTGTGATTCTTATTGCAAACTGCATTGTGGGACAACGCAACAATTTTGCAAAGTATTTTCCAACTTAAATTCACTTTTCAATATTATTACATTTGTTTTTCTACTGATGATGATTAACAAACATATTTTAACCAGTGAATATTAAACTTTTTAATATATTGTCGATAATTATACTACATGACAAAGTAAACAAATCAAAACTCTCTTGTGTATGAACGTGCTCTCCAGTTTTCCAAGGCCCCTTTTGCGCTCCCTGGTGCCCCACAATGGGTCCATAGCACCCGTTTTGAAAACAGCAGTTCTAACTTTAACTTCAGTCTAAATCAGTTATGGGCAGATTTTTGACTCGTGGGCCTCAGTGGGTTTTGAAACCTAACACAGGAACTGGGTCAGTAACAGATAAACACCATGTTAAAGACATGCATAAAGGCTAAAATGTAAAAAAAGTTTTTAACCTTTTCTATGCAATCTACTGGGGAAATGCAGGCTTTGCAGGAAAAAGGCAGATGCATACTGGTAATATAAATTAAAACATAAATTTGGACATGTTTGGCAGGACGGATTAAAAGGCAAAGCAGGTCACATCTATTCCATGGGCTGTAGTTTCCCCTTGCCTGGTCTGAAGGATTGATTTTTCAGTCTTTATAGGTCTGAGCTATAGTCTGTAGTTCTGAGGACTGGGGGGAGGAGGTCTTAAAAAGACTCATGATTGTCTTAGCAGTAGTCAATGAATACACGCAAGGACAGGACCTGGTGAGCGCTTCTGCGGGACATACAGTATTCTCAAACCTGTTAGCCTCTCCTTAACTATTACTAATATAAGCCCAACTCGGACACTAATCTGACCCTAAAATACCCTGGACGCTCCTGTTAAGTTCCTGCTACACTACCTGAAAGGTACAGCTATATCAGGATCACAAACACAGTTATACAATAGAGCCATAATACATTCTCTCACTCCTTCTGTGACGCTAAGCCTTCTTGATTCAGTCCATAGCCTCGGCCTCTCCAATAACTGCCGGCGTAATCCCATAATGCTGACCCTAAAACCCAGCGTTAGCCCCAATAAAAACCTTTAAAGTTGAGCTTGGAGTCAGAACCTACAAAACTGTTAAAATGCCCCTTTAACAACAAATCTGTGAGTGTAGTTTTTGTTAGTCTGAACTCATGGGTGCTATCATGGGTGTCGATATCACTGTTTTTAAAATCTGATTTTATTCAATAATTGTGAATTCTTTTTCTAAACATGCATAATAACTAGGGCAACAGTGGTGGCTTAGTGGCTAAAAAATTGGACTTGGGTCTACAAAGATTCAGGTTCAAATCCACCAGCTGCCAGGTTGAGGTGCTCTGATCATAGCTCCGTCTTGACCCACATAACTTCCAGTGGGCTCACCACCCACCGTATGGACCAATGCCAGATAAGCAAATGAAGATGAATGAAAGAAAGAACATAATGACTGATCATCAGTGCAGACGTGGGCTATTATTTTGCCTCCCGGGTCCAAAGTGGGGTCTGATATTTGACATGGG
Organism: Paraplagusia blochii; assembly: GCA_016785265.1. Taxonomy (NCBI): domain Eukaryota; kingdom Metazoa; phylum Chordata; class Actinopteri; order Pleuronectiformes; family Cynoglossidae; genus Paraplagusia; species Paraplagusia blochii. The sequence goes on along the minus strand of JAFBJS010001091.1, from coordinate 11,225 downwards.
GGCTTTTGCATGTGTTTATCAGCAGATAGATTGGTGTGAACTAAGAGGAATGACATGTGAAAGTCAAAGGCTAAAATGCAAAAGTGTGCTATCTATTTGATAAATGCTGCCGTTGCAGGAAAAAGACTTAAGATAATAATAATAATATAAATTATCGGTATAATTTGGACAGGGTTGGCTTGATTAACAATACAAATTGGCTGCATCTGGCCCCCGAGCCTTAGATTGAGTAAGAACCTACCGTATTTTCACGACCATAAGGTGCACTGTACTAAAAGGTGCAGTCTCAGTTTTGTGTGCCATTACTATATTTAACACACACATAAGGTGCACCTGATCATAGGGTTAGAGTTTATACACAATTCACGCTCACACTTCCCCCTTTAACGTTCTCATGGTGTTCTCTACTATGTCTGCCTTACAACAACAACACACAGGGCACACTGCACATTTTGAAGAAAATCTAAGACTTTTATGCGCCTTACAGTTGTGAAAATGCGTTTTTTTTTATCTCTGCTATTCTCATATAATAATACAACTGAAAGGATGTGAGGTTCTATGAAACACATGACGACTTGTTATTGTTGCAGGATGAAATGCATCAAATTGTTCAAATACAATTAAACATTACATTAAAGTTTTCACCACAAATAAAGAAATTTGTTGCCGTTTATCCAAATGATGTCAGATTTGCCTTTAACTTTAAAATATTCCCTGTGAAATCCAATCACCTAAATTATTGACTAGCCTTTAAACATGTACCAGAATCAAAAGAACACGTTTCAACTCTCAGCGTAGGGCATTCTTTCGCCTCTCTTCCCAACCTTGACTCCAAACTCACATCTTTTCACTAACACTGGCCTAATCCCATAATGTCAACCCTGCAACCAGGTCTTAGCCCCGCCGCTGCTCTTTGAAGTTCTGAACTACTCTAAGCTCCGTGATGTCCTCATAGTGATGGTTTAAAGATAAAGTTCATTCACACACACACACACCGAGGCGCGGGACTGGGGTTCTGTTGGATAGTTCACTCAAAAGTCAGAGAGTTCTGTTCCTGCAGCAGACAGGAAAACAGAGTGGGAAAACACATAAACACGTTTTCCAGCCCTCTCCTCATGACAGCGGGATCAGGTGGAAAGACTCCGTTTTCTCTGCCTTGTTTTTTGACCCCGCAGTTTATTTTCGGAGAGTGCTGGATTTAAAGCGGCATGCTTTGGTCATGCACACGCACGCTTACAACTTCATGTGTCTGTGTCCGTATACACAGATATGCCTGGCATGCACGGTTGAAATCCCAGCGCACACAAGCATAAACATCCAAACTCTGAAGGCTGACACTGACACAGGAGGGAGTTCTTGGAATGGAATGGAATGGAATGGCAGTGATGCCCGAAAACTGCTCTGACCGGGGTCACTCTTTTTTTTTTCTTTTAATGGAATGTGTGCTGTATCTGTGTTTATTTTATCTGCCCCAGGGAAGGACTCATCACGGTGAATCTTAACGTGGTGAAAGTATCGAAGCCGTCTTCCCTCACATTCCTAAACTTGGATGCTAATTTTATTCCAAAATTTGGTGCAGTGTTGGGCATCTGCCATTAGAAAGTTATTAGATATAATTATTAGTTACTTCTGCAAAAAAAGCAAATGAGCTAGCGATCAAGTTATCTCTCTAGGATAGTTACTACAGGATTATCCAGGCCTTATTAAAGGACAGCTAACTCCTTGTCATTGTGACATTGTGATTCACAACAATGCACACTACGAAATGTCACCTCTGCATTTAACCCATCATCAAAGTGAACAGTGGGCAGCTATGAGCGCCCAGGGAGCTGTCAGTGGGCCTCACTGACCCATGTTCCGCTTCCTTAACCACTAGGTCAACAACTGCCTCAAAATGGCACTCTTAAAAACCTATATTATTCTCATAAATCAACAGTACTTGTGACGCAATGCGCCTGATATGTGGAATCTGATTGTTTTTACCGACCTGTACAGCACTCAGCATCGGCATCTCTTTAAGTTTACATCTTCATTTTGACCCAGAGCCAACGTCTTTGTCATTGTTGTGAAGGGTACCAAGTTGGAATCCCGTTAAACACCCACAGGAAGGTACAGTGCGGGGCAAGGTATGTTGGTTGACAGTGGTGGTGAAGGCTGCCCCCGTGTCCCAGTGAAAATGGATGGATGGATGGATGCTAAAGTATGATTTTGGTTAGCTAGGAAGCCACACAGCTTTGTGGATTGTCGGAGCACTGTGGCAACATTAGTCCAGAGCCAATGGAGTAATACTGTTCTATACTGTGCTTTGACAATGCAGAGTTATATGTACTGGGCCTCAATGCGATGTTATGATGTGCAAACAAGGACCCCCAAATGGCAAACTAATACAGTTATCACTATCATTTAACCAAAGAACTCTTTCTGCTAGCTACTGATGTCAACAGGGCGTTCAAGATTAAATTGTAAGCTACATGGGAGCATTGGAAGACAGAACGTGAAAGGACAGGGAAGTAACGATAGGTGAGCTATGCTACTATCTGCCAATGGATCGTGGACTCCTGGGCATGTCTCATGCATCGTCCAAACTTTGACGAAGGTCGTAACTATCACTAAAACAGCTAAGTTACGGTGATGAAACTAACTTGGTCTGTCTATCCCTGATCCTGGTCACCTGGTCACCTGTGTCTTTTTAATTAGTCTCACTCGCATCAACTGGTGCCTATGGTATATATAGTCCTCTTCCTCACTCAGTCTTTGTTGGGATCATTGTTGTGTGCCACACTTGCCCTAGGAGTGTAGCATATTTTAGTTCATCTGTTATGAGGAGCTTGATGTTCTGAGGATGTAATCTATCGAAGAGTACATGTCAATGGAGAAGAGCATGTACTAAAGCAGGGGTCTCAAACCTGTGGGCCATTTGTGGCCCACGGAATTAAATTTTCTGGCCCCCAAGATTTACAGAGGGGGGTTCGCTGCAAATCAGCATTGCCAGAAATGTTGGTGTTGGATGCACTCAATGGAAAGGTGGTCTTTCTTTTGTGTTGAACATTGATAGCTACATAGATAGAATGGGTCTTCATCAGGTGTGAGGTTAGTGCCACTGGCCCGAAGTCATTCGGCTTGTTGGGCCAGTTCTTCTTGGAAACAGGAACAATTCAGGACATCTTCTAGATGCTTGGCAACCTCAGGTTGTAGACCTGTTGATAGAGTTCCACGAGTTCAGCTGCGCTGGTTTTCAGGAGCCGTGTCCGGGCCTAGTTCCTTCTGGGGCCAAAGATTCATCAGTTCTTGGGTAAAATCAAGGTAGGGGCAGTAGCTTTCAACTAGCCTCCAACTAGCCTTCAACTAGCCTCGGTTTGTTGCTTTTGACACCTGAATAAACCTACTTCACCTTGACCTCACCTAGGACTACACAAAAACGTATCACGCTAAAGATAGAGAATTCAATGGAATTGTAGAAGTGGAGTGTTACAGGACAGATCACAATAGATGGACAACACAGGGACACTGCTACTGTAAAGTGCAAAGTCCTCTCGTTCTGTCCTGGGTCATCATTTTTATGTAACACAGCACAGCCGCGTTCCATCACCAGTGTTTATTCTCTAAATATTTATCTTCATCATGTCCTCAACAAACAGCACATAAACAAACAGAGGAGCTGTTTCGTGTGGACAAGACAGAGAGTCTGTCAAACTGCTGAATTTACTCGTCTTTGGCAACTTGCATGCTTTTCAGACAGATGTAATTTATCTGTAACTCTGTGCTCAATGTTCACATCAGATTTCAAAGCCAGGCTGCTGCTCTCTGCATTTTCTCAAACAGTCAACACGTGTCACGGACTCATCATTGGGGCGAGAGAGAAGACAATCTCAGATCTTAAAAAAACGGCTACAATTTGCCAGCAAATGTTCTCCAATTCACAAAGACAGGAAATATTTTTCAAGTATTTTCTGAGCTCGCTGGCTTCGTTTTTGCCTGTTTCTTTTGTTTCTGAATCAAACCTCGCACATGAAGCTTTCCTGCTATAGTGTCCCGCAGTTTGTTTGAAAGGCTCAGTGATCAGGTACAAGGAAGGTCAGGCAGAATTCCCGTTAAAGCGAGTCACGAGACACATACAGAACGTACTCTGTGCTCACGCCTGTATCACGTTTCCCACTCGGCTTTTCCTGTCCATCCGTGGGTCTTGGCCTATCACAGCTATCGTCATCAGGCTGGTGAAAAATGTACACAAAAGTACACGTGTAAGCTGGACCTTGAAAAGGGCCTGTGGGGCAGTTGATAGAGCAAATTCCACAGACTCACATGGAGCTCAGTGAAGGACCACCGGGGGTAAAATGGGTAGAACATGGAACAGAGGTTAACGATGTAATGTTAAAGCAAGTTAAGGGAGCAAATCCGATTTAAGAAAGTGTGGGTGAATAAAGCAATGGACTGGACACAAAGGAATTCTCTCTACACCTGAAAGATCCGTGAGGTTTAAATCATCTCATTCAGGAGCCACCAACCCTTTCTTTGAAGACTTCTGTGGATTGTGCTCTTTTTCCCAGGACAACACAATTTCCACGGTGCTAATGCTAATGTTAATGTATGGACAAATTTCTCAACATTGAGGTTCTTAGTGTCTTTGTGACCTCCAGGAGCAGTTGGAGCCAAATGTTGCATCACAACAATTCATTCATTCACCTTCTTCTGCTTGTCCGTTGCCGGGTCGCAGGGGTAGCTGGCGCCACCCAGGTCACATTGCACCATATTGTGAGCCTTCTAGTGGGTGATGAGTCCGCAAGAAGTTCTGTGGGTTGGGACGGTGCTTTGCTCAGAGCACCTCAGTGTCAACTTAGCTGCTGGTGGATTTGAACCTGAAACCCTGCGTGCCCAAGTCTGCTTCCTTGACCACTAGGCCACCACTGCCGCCACGTCACAACAATTATAATTTAAAAATAAAAGATTAATTTACGACTTGTTGTAGGCTTGTATGGATATTTTCAAGATGTATCAGGCAGCTTATTCCTCCTTATATACACTCATATGTTTCAAGATAGAGTGAAATTAATCATAAATTCAACCCATTCATCCATTTCCACATCCTTAAAAATCCATCCAGCCACCCCCACCTCACCCATCCATATGGGGATAAAAAAGTTGTCTGAATATATCCATATCATCCAAATTTCCACTCATTTATGTATCAATATCGACTAATCTATATTTTAACTCTTATCCTTATTCATATCCACATCCATCCTCCCTTCTATATCCATTTATTCATCCTTAGAGCCATTCAACTATCTTCCATGCATCATCCATCTTTGCATATTCATCCATCCATCCTTCCATACCCATATCCATACATCATTCCATCCTTCTTCCATCCTTCAACCTTTCTATCATATTCATCCATCCATCCATCCATTATTTCATTTCCATCCATCCATCCTTCCATATACATCCATCCACCCATGCTTTCATATCTCTCCAAATTTCCACCCTTTCATAGCCAATCTTCCACATCCATCCTTAAATATCTATTCAAATTTCCATTCCTTCCATATCCATTCATCCATCCATCTATCTATCTATCCATAGATCCACATCCATCCATCCCTAAATCCATATATCCCTATCCTCGTCCATAGCAAGGCTTCAGGTTCGAATCCATTGATGTGCTCTAAACATTGGACCATCTTGACCTGCATAACTTCCCGTGGGCTCACCACAGAAAGGCTCACAGTATGAAGCAGTGTGATTTGGGTCTCAATCGTGGAGACATTATGGATAAACGCCTGGAGATGAATGAATATCCACGTCCAAATATGAATACCCGTACCCAAAACCATATTAATATCCTCATCCATATGAGTCAGGTTGTTGTCAAATTTAATCCAAAATGTAACTTATAGGTTTGTGGCCGACTTCATTCCCTGTTACAGCCAGACAGTGACAATAAAATGTACAACTCAGGAGACACAGGAGAAGCACTTTTACTGGCAGAATCAGTTCACAGATCATTACTCAGACCCACTGTCCAGAGAGTTAGGAGACGTGAGGATAAAGTGGCAGAGACAGTACAAAGTCTTGAGGAGAGGTCACTGGGAATAGACACTTGATTTGCTGTCAATTAGAAAAAAAGGTTTTCTGGTAGAAAAGGTAGTGAAAACTAAAAGTTGAAGACACAGAGGGACAGGGGAATCAACAAGGCACAGGTGGAAGACATTAGTGGAACAGCAGGTCATCACAGGAAAACAGGAAGTGAAAGATTCTACTCCAGCACTTCTGTCTCTGGGAAAAGACGGGTATGAGGTAAGACGTAATTAGATTTAAACTAAAACAAGGAATCCAACTCAGACAGAAACTAAACTTACTAAACCAAAAGGGTTGTTTGTACCAGATTTCTTTTTATCTCAAACATACTTTTAATCATAGTTTTAGAAACTTAATTAATTATAAAGCAAGAATAAACCCTGTGATAAACAATACATCAAAACTGAATATCCAGTGTAGACAGATAATATTTTTTACCCAATTAAAATGTGAAATAGTTTAGATTAAAATACTGTTTTATTCCAATTTCTTCTATATAATCCACTTTTGTTTTCGTCTGCTCTAAACACATGTGTAGTTGTTTTTTTTTTTTAAATACATCTGGTAGGACAGCAGCAGCGGTCTATAAAAGTAAAGCTCTCGCCTTCCAACCAACACTAACTCACTGAGAGCTTCAAAGACAGCTGTTAAAAGTTTGTAGTTTCCTCACTTGCACAAGTGCAGCTTGGATTTATGATTTAAACGCGATCCCACTGGTGGCGGAGTGTCATTATAGCCATATTTTTTCCAGACATATTGTGCAATTTTCGTTTTTCTTTTTGCATGCTCAAAACAAAACAAAACAAAACACGCAAGTATCACAAAACCTTCCTGTGTCCATGTGTTCTATGTGTTGTAACTTAAATATGTTTAAATAGGAGGAGTTAAACTCATATCCACCAGGGGCAAAAAGGAAGTTCACAACTGAGAGATTTTATAAATGTAACTAAATGTATAATGTATTTGAAAATGTTTTAGAAATCGATTTATATTTAATAAATTGTTGTGTATATGCAACAAAATAATCTCTTAGAAAAAAATCAGCAGTACCTCAGGACTTTGTTATAAGGAAAATGCTTTTTAAACTCTTACAGGCCACACGCAATGACTTTGTGGGCTGTATTTGGTCTGCGGACCTTGGGTTTGACATATTTGGTTTAAATGTATGTAAATATAGTCTAACTGGAGACATATAATAAAGTTATAAATATATATATATAACTACAGATACAATACATTCATATGTATTAATTCGTATAATATAAAAGTGGGCAACAGTGGTGGCCTAGTGGCTAAGGTTTGAATCCGTCAGCTGCCAGGTTGCCTTTGAGCATAGCTCCATGCTCACAGCGGTTGTGGAGACTGCTTCCCCTGCGCCCTGATTATGGATAATTGGATGACGAAGAATGAATAAATGAAAAAACAAGTAATACTTATGATATGTATCTTCATCTTCTTTTCCTTACGGCTTGTTCCTTTTTCCAGGGATGAAACCATTTCAATCTGATCCAGTATGGAAATCATTTTGTTGTTTCACGTGCCAAAATTTTTCGCCATATGCCCTTCCTGACGCTACCTTAACCATGGGCTTTGAGACCAGCACTAAAAAACACTAGCTTGTGCTCCTGGTGGCTGGTTTTTAAAGGCTCATGGTATGGAGCAGTGTGATTTGGGTGGCAATCGTAAAGACTTTATGGACAAGAGGCTGGAGATTAATGAATATCCATGTAATATATATTTGTACATCCATATGGATGGACAAATGTTTTGATATGTATATGTAATCATATGTAATGTAATGTATAATGTATTTCATATATTACTGATACTCAACTGGTGGGTCGCAAACTAATGAATGGCATCTACTAACACTCCTCAATAGTAGGTGGCGATAATGCGCTGTAATGCTAATTGACACCTGCCACTTTCTTGGTTTTGAAGAATATTAAGCATGAATTCAAAACTAAATATAAATATATATATGCCTGTATGTATACCTTTATGTGCCTACGCAGTTTTTTGAGGAAATACCAGAGGAGGTCTGTTGTACAACCGTTTTTCCATGATAACACCCAGATGGCAACAACTGATTGATTGCCTGGTGAAGTGGTCTAGAGACCTGCATTGACCCTTTACAGAGACTTATTGGTGAGGTGAGAGCTTCCTGAATGCTCTCCTTCATTGGCAGAGAGAAGCAGGAGCCGCAGCTGAATCATGGGAAGGAACTGGGTCTGAGGTGAAAGGGGACTGTATATCACCAGCACATATGTATTTTTATGGGAGCTGCTTATGCAGCTGGCTCAAGGTTAAATGGAGCCTTCAATGTTACAGGAGGCAAATGTGATTAGCTTAAAGAAAAATAAACAGTCAAGTGATTTACTGTCCCGTCCTAATTGGCTTACGTAAGGAATGTTAAAGAGCCTCCTGCTATTACCTTCCAGTCTTTTCCCCGCTGATGAAATTACATTTTTTTTTTTTTTTTTTAGTGACCGATGTAGTTAAATTACACAGCTTCTGTCGAGTCTATAAAATAAACAGGCATTATTACACACAGCTGAATGAAAAAGTACAGAGAAATTAAAGCCCTTTTACAACTCTTATGTAATCCAACAGTGTGGGTGTTTCCATCGCCTTGTATTTTGGGCTAGGGATTGCTTACAGTTGTGCAGCCTTATGATAGGCTGAGGATAAACAGAAGCCGTGACATTTTTCCGCACTTAAACCAATCTATGCCGAATAAGGGAAGGTTCTTGAACCAGGGAATTTTTTCCCATAGTCTCTTTAACATTGTATCTGCCAAGACAGTGAGTTTCCAAACCAGACATTAAAATCCTGAGGTATACCTGGGGAATCTTATTACCTGCTACAAAACAAAAAAAGTTACACATGTTTTATTTTTTTTGTAGCACTTCACTGATGTGAATGCACAATGTGTTTATATAGAAATGATGTGGTGAGGGGAAAATCTCAGACCTTGGTCTGTCTGCAGGAGCGTCAGTTCTGGAAAAAAGTGGTTGCATGCACTCCTATAAAAAAGGGACGGTTGAGGAAGGTGTGCTCGGCAGATGTGCAGGGTTAGAAACTGGCAGGATGTTTATCAGGAATGCTGTGTGACCCCCGTCTCCCATGGCTTCTGCATAACAAACCGTAATAGTTTGGTTGAAACACAGTGTCCTCCACTGGGCTCTGAACTAAGAAAACATAAAATATCATTATTATTGTCTTTTTCACACAATAATGCTCTCAAAAATCATTTATTTAAACTTTAAAATTATTTTAGTCACTGTCACTTTTGTCCTCGGTCAATCTGAGAATTAGAAGAACTAAAGCTGAGACACACTACAGACTGTTTGTATATTGTCGGGCTAAGTGCGTTGACAAACAGCTATTCAGATTCACATTACCAGAGAGTGTCCACTTGAGCTAATCTGTCTTGTTTAGAAATTGGAAGAAAACCAATGTACACAGAGAAAAACCCATTCACGCTCACAGAAAATGTGTGTAAACTAAACACACTAAGTCCGTCTCAGCTGATGGCTTAAATACATGCAGTAGCCAAGATGATAAAATACTAAATACAGGTATTTTACCAAATATTTAAACACACACTTAGGTGTCTTTTGTCAAAACATAACTGCTGTCTTTTTAATGCAGTTTATAATGATTTCCAAAATGAATCCTTAGTATTGATTGGAAATTGTATTAAAAGTAACTACTGAAGAATCAGGATCTCACTTAACATTTGTAACCTAGTAAAGTATGAACGATAAATCAAATTCTTATTCCATCCATCTTAGTCCATTCATCCGAAGCTGTGTTGCCGGGGCAACAGCCGGAGCAGGGATGTCCAGATTGGCCTCTCCCTAGATACTTCCTCCAGCTCATTTGGGGGGATCCCAGTCATTCGCAGGTCAACTGATGTAACTCAAAATCTAAATAGATAATAAAAAAATGTACAGTACAGACAATTTACAAATGGATGAAATTTACAATCCTTTATTACTTACTTCCTTCCTATTTATCTTCTCTTGTTACTTGTTTTTTTCTTCCTTCACTCCCTTTTTTATTTATTTTTTATTATTTTTTCCTGCTCTCTATCATACCTTCGCTCTTCCATTTTTTTCTCAGTTTTTTTCCCCTTTCTCATTCTTTTTAACTTACGCCCTTCCTTCAATTGTTTCTTCCTTTTCTTGCTTCCTAACCACTTCATTCTTTCTTTCCTTCCAACCTTTTTCCTTCAAGTGTGACAGTTTTTTTTCTCCATTCAATTGTTTCTTTTGTCCTACCACCATTTATCATTTCGTATCTAACTTCTAATTCTTTCCTTCCTCTCTACACTAGTTTTTTCTTTGTGTGTTAGATCCTATCTTCCTTTTTTAAATTTTATTTCCTTAATTTTTGACTTGCTTCCCTCTCTCCTATCTTTGACTGTTTTTCTTCCTTCCATCTTTTGTTACTTCCTTTCTCACTTAATTCTTCCTTTTCTTCCCCTCTCAACTGGGTTTTTCTTCCCACGTCAGTTCCGTTATTTTTTTTCTTTTGTTACTTCCTTACATGTTTCCTTCCTATCTTTCTTCCTTCCTGTGGGACTGTTTTTCCGTTCTTCCTTTCTTAGTTAATTCCCTTCATTATTTTTTAAAAATTCCATTCTTTGGTGGTTTCCTTGTGTCTTCTTTTCATCTTTTGTTACTTCCCTTTGTCATTCCGTCCTTCCTATCTTTCTTCCTTCTTTTCTCCTTTATTTTACTTCCTTTTTCTTCTATATATTACTCCTTTCCTTCCTCCCATCCACATTTTGTTACTTCCTTCCTCTCTTTATTAATTTTTTCCCCTTTGTTACTTCCACTCTCCACCCTATGATCCTTCCATCTTTTGTTACTTCCCTCTGTCATTCCATCCTTCCTTTCTCTTTCTTTTTGCTTCCTTCTTCTTCTACATGTTACTCTCTTTCTTCCTCTCATCTACATTTTGTTATTTCCTTCCTTCCTTCCTCTCTATATTCATTTTTTCCCCTTTGTTACTTGCACCCTCCACCCTATGATCCTTCAATCTTTTGTTACTTCCTTCTGTCACTCCGTCCTTCCTATCTTCCTTCCTTTTTCTTTTATATGTTACTCCCTTCCTTCCTCCCATCCATATTTTGTTAC
>JAFBJS010001089.1:341672-355772 GCA_016785265.1 Paraplagusia blochii | reverse complement strand
TACAAAGAGTGAGACACAAAATAAATGTTAAATAGTGATCTTATGCTATTCTAGTGTGTAGAGACTTTGGTAATTTTACTATCAAGAAAACTGTGGAAAATGGCTAGTTATCAACTCTTAAACTCTTTTGAGCTTTTTTCATTTCTTGTTCTGTTTATACAGTATATGTATGTCATGTATGGTAGCAATGTCTGGTATTGACCTTTGCAAATATCCAATTTTACAGATATTACAAAACCCAAAATTTTCTCAGTTACAATATCGAGCATATATCCTTCATTTTCCTTTTAAAACTAAGGTATATGTTCCTACATTTCCAGTAAATTTGGCAAAACGTAGGCAATGTGTTATTGAATTTTCATTATCGGGAAAAAAAGCATTATTGATCTTGGTATCACTTAAATATATTAATATTGAGCCAATTATATTGCTCTACATGACTATATATATATATGTAAACATATATATATATATATATAAACATATATATATATTAGGTCTTGGTAAGGATAAAAAAAATTAATTGCGCAATAAAATAATTGTATAAATAAATAATATAATTATATATATATATATGAATTATATTTTATTTATATACATGCATACATTGCACACTGCACAACAGTCTATTATCTGCTGTGCAGTTCATCATCCAACACTGTAACACTACTGATACAATAAATCCACATCGTGGTGAATTAAAACCCAAACACTGCAGCTCCGGAGAACAACACTGCCTGCTCTGCGGTGCAACTACATGCATCTATCATAGTGATATCAGTGCCACTGTTGCTGTTTTCTCGCCCTTTGTTTTCAACAGAGCAATGCTTCATTTACCACAAGCTCAAACTGATCCAAAAGGGAAAATAATGGATGGTAAAGCAGGGCTGTTGTGGATAAATGCCTGAAGGTGAACGCAGTTGGGGTCTGTCTCACTGTGGATTGGTTTATAAATCTGCTTTTTCTATAAATATCACAATTTACTGTTGTGTTCATTGTGTTCATGTGACGCACTTGTAGTTAGTAAAGTAGCCATGGTTATAAACTTGGTGTAGTGTGTTAAAGGAACACTCTTTGGTGGTGAATTCAGGTGTTGTGGTGCTTTTCCTCTCCTCATAGAATGGCTTTTCTGTGAGAAAGTACTCAATTTCCTACGTCAGTGAACATATAACACTAGACTAGTATTCACAGTATAATACTGTACTAGTACAGTTGGCTGAGAGTTGGGGTTGCCCTCATTTGAGCTGAGATTACACTAGAGAGAGAGAGAGCAAAAACATGTCCCATGTCTCTGCTGTGATGTCACCGGTTTCAGTGTTACATAAAACAAATAAATAAATAAAAATGTCTTTTACAAAAGCTAGAAACTATAAATAAACACAAGGGGGTCTACTGACCCACAGCTCATCCCTCCTCAACCCTTTGAAATGCCTTTGTTCGTTCCTGAATATATTTGTATCTGTCTGGATGTACCGTCTACTAACAGTAACGTTTATGGGAAGAGACAAAGATAAATCAGTGCAGCACACTGAATGCATCACAACGAAGGGAGATTTACTTAAAGATCCACAAAAGTTAATTAGGTCCCACATCCGTCCGCTGATCCACTGACGGTAGTGGTACACGTTCATTTTTCACACACAGGGATGGATTTCGGCTGCTCGCTTCCTGGTCTGCAGTGTGAAGCCGTGGCACAAACACGGTCCCATCTGAGGTTTTATTGATCTGGCTTTCGCATCACAGAGAAAAGCAACATCAGCATCTTCAATCGATGGAAGTCCCCTTCAGAAAACACTGCCTGCCTGGCTGGTGTTGAGGAAAGAAAGGCTAAATGAAACAGGAAAGGAGGAGATTTGGGATATGACACCCAAAAATGGGCTCAGTAATTATCAGAAGAATAAAACCTCAAATTGAAGTGACACAAAGACAATGGATATTCCTCTCTCTCTTTCTCTTTATGTTTACAGTTGCAGAGTTGGAAGGGTGGTGGGCTCCTCTACTGGGCTGATGACCGTCTATTGATCACAATGAGAGTGAGTTTGATCATATTTGTTTTCTGAATGGGAAATTCTACCCTCAAAGTGTCCAGCCTCCATTGTCTTACCACACACACACCTGCCAGCAGACAAAATGCTCTCTTTTGTCTACCTTCCAACAGTAGAAGATGGAGGCTAGTAAGTCAGTAAGTGCTCCCTTTCCCTGGTGTCATGAATAATGGAAAAGCAGCAGCAGCATCATAGGGTCTGCGTGCAACCAGGCAGTAGTGCTCCACTCATTGTCTGTGTTCATGATTTCCATACACTGATGCTTAACTTGGAATGTACATTTTTTAAATGTATTTTTTTTACTGTATTAAGACAATATTTGAAGTCCAATCCAGGACACACAGGAGGTTGTTGGTCTATTAATGTCATTTTGTTGGTCTGTCTCGGGTGTGAGCCTTACGTCAGTCTTCAGAGGTTGCTAGTCAGGCTTTTAGACTCAGTCATGTTACACTTCAATGGTCATTAAAACTGCAAAGCACTCAAAGTGCTCAGCTGATCACATCTGTCAGAGCCATGTGGGGCCCTGCTGTCATTCCAGAGCTGTAAAACTGAGTTCATGAATTTTAATTGTATTTATATCTGCTTGAGGTTTTTGGACTGGAAATGCAACTCAAATGTGTGCAAAAAAAAGTCAGTAAATATTTCTTAAAAAGTTAAAAAGAGTATCGTTCTAAGTGAGACAGCTTTTCATCATTAACGTAAGTCCAAGGATTTAGTGGTAGAACACAACAAAACGCGGCAATACAGCCATAGTCCTTAATATAAAAGACATATCACCATTATGATATTGTAAAAGTGATGCCAAGGTTTACGTATATATAATTTATTCAACCTTTATTCAACCCTCTAAGTTATTCAGGAACCAAATCTATGTTTAAATTTTACAACAAGTCGTCCAAAGGTAGGAGACACAAGAAGCCATAATAGTCCAAAAAAGACAAAACTTTCACACATTCACACAGGTCACGATTTCCAAAAAATTTAGTTGTCAGCAACTGGACTTCTTGGAGTCCAGTTGCTTGGTGTCCCGTTGTTTGTAGTTGAAAGACATTTCATTCCTCAACTGAAGAACTTCATTAGTTGTTTTGGTCTTCTCACCTTTTTAAACACAAGCTGCTCCTGATGTTAATGGGCAGTTTTCTTGTCACATGTCCAGATGTGAATGGGAGTCCTTGTAGTCACACCTGTCTGGAGAAGCCTGCTCTGGTGTTGAAGAGCAGTTAAACTTCCTAGGATGGGATCTAAAGGTAGAATGGTCTGTAGCAGACAGTTGATGACGCAGACTTCCCCCTCCATTCAAAGCTAGTTGTTCCAGATTCTGCCTGGAGATCCCCTCCTAGGAGGTTTAAATGCTCAGCAGGCTTCTGGTAACTCCAAGAAGAAGCCCAGTTTCTTACAACTAAACCCTTTTTGGAGATTTATCTATCCATCCATCTATCTTTCTGTCTGTCTGTCCATCTGTCTTTCTAACTATTTATCCATATGTCCATTCCTTTATCTGTGAGTTTCTACTGTTAAGGAATTTGGGAAGATACATTGAAGACAGATGTACAAACCACTGCTCCACTGTGTTTCCTATCATTATTTAGACTGTTATATTAACCCAGCCTGTGGTCAGCATTTTAAAGTTCCAGTGAAGTTTGGAGCAAAGTTGATGTTGAAACTGTCAAATTAGACTAGATTGGACTTATGGCAACAGGATCTGCTCATCATCACAACATCATTTGTTCTGTGGAGGACATGGAATCTTCTAAGCCTGTTGTTTTACAGAGATATGTAAGCCAAAGGTGGCCCATGTCTTCACGTTGTCTCATAGACTCTCCAGTGTTATTACTCACCACTGTGTCAGTGTTATCCATGTTCTATTCAGTGTTCTCCACCCCTGAACGACGACACTCCACCTTCTTGCAGGTTAATGTTGCGTATAAATCACCATGTTTTCTCTTGTAATCTGAGCAGTTGCTGTAGCACAGCGATAGCATCCATATTATTAGCAACAGCAGTATGAGGCTGCGCCTCGCTGCAGTATTAGATTGCTAATAAGAAGTAATTTGGCTCCACGTACGCGCATACACACAGCCATGCTGTGCATCTTTGTGAGACAATATTTCACAGGGAAATCTGCCGAGCGTGCAATATCGCTCTTGCAGTTCGGACCTTCCCATTACTGGGATAGGCTGGTGAGGGCAGTAAAAACCTATTACCCCTGCCGCTCCAATCGCCGTAATTGACTGCACATCTCTGCATTTGCCAGGCACAAGGCTCTCCAACCAGAACATCTGTCAAGAGTTCTGTGGCAGCAGCCAACTGGATGGAGAATTCCATGTGCCCCTGCTCACAGTGAAAGAATGGTGGTGTTGGTGGATGATGATGGACAGATGCAACTCCGCTCTGAGCTGTACACCGTGTAATACACAAAGCTGATGAATATTTTTCAAGGCTCAGTCAAGTGTTTCTCAACTATTAAATTCATCATTTCTACACCTTGGATGGACTTTCATGTGGTTCATATGGCAAACTCATGACCAATGTGGTCCACCAAACTATTTTATATGGACCGTGGGCTCACCATCCACAGCAGGGTTTACACAAGACAGTGCAGTATGCTTTGAGTCGTGGGGACTTCTTCCCCCCTGGAAAAATCAAGACAAAGATACCCTTGTCATTCCAAGAGTAACCACATACTCAAGCAGGAATTTGCAAGAATTTCCCAAGTGTAAGCTCTAAAAAGTTCGTCCTGCCATCTATTTTCATTTCCTTATCCGTTACTGGGTTACAGGAGCTGCAGTCTCCGCAACCACCACCCAAATCACAGTACTCCACAATACACTCTTGACTGGGATTGGTTCTTTCCCAGGAAGTGAACATTGCAACAGCACCTTTTATTGACTATCAAAATAAAGGAAAGTGATTTAAAACAAAACAATATTGCTGTGTATATAGAAGGTTTATTCTGTGGTACAGAAAACAAAAAAGAGTCTTTCTAAAAACATAGACTCTATTATTGATTGTTATTTACATTTTTAAAATACATCATTTTTAAAATACCCTCCCAACAGCAGCAAAATTTACAATTTCCTCATTTTTTTTCAACTTTCCAGAAGAGTCCATTTCACATTAAGATAGAGGACATCAGCACTTAGTGATGATCTCACTCTCTGAGGTTTCCTGCAGCCACTTTACTCCTTCATTCCTTCACACAGTTGCTGTAAACCTGGGTTTTCCTGCTCTGACTCACCTGCACTTATCACTGACATCACTGTGGTAGGAGATTTGATTCCTGCCTGTAATCCAGTGGAAGGAACTACTTTAGGGCCATTTTCTGTGTCTCTCTCTCTCATACACACTCATCTGCCCTTGCAGCAAAAGATGTTTTGATCTCCTCTGTTAGGGCCGTATCCCATTTCCATACCCTCAGGAAAGAGAGAGGATGTGGATCGCTGCCGCGGAGACGTGGAACTGCTGCAATCTGCCCTCTGCAGAGGAACCAAATTGACTTCTCTCGCCTTCTATTGAGTTAGTGACCAGCTCTAGTTTCTCCCGCCTTCTCCCTCCCCTCTTCTGCCCTCTGTCCAAATCTCTTCATATCTGAAGCACGATGCAGCACGTGGCTTGCCTCCCATTAGCCGAGTGGCTCACTTGCGAATGTCAGCGGGTTCAGGATGTTGGTTCGCTGAGACGCGGTCCGTCTCGAGAACACTTCCAGATTTTCCCTTTGGTGTGTAGTTGCCCACAGGAGTGAGGCTGGGGAACTAATGGCTTTACCACATCCACCTCCCCTCCCCACCTCCGTAATGTAGGTCCGAGTGTCGGCTGCTTTACAGTGTCAGAACGAAAGCACGCCGAAAAAACACAAATGGCTCTGTCAATAACTACTAAGTGACCATCAGCCAACAGAGGTTACAGTAAAGGCCTGACACAACAGAAGTAGCACTGATGGCACTTAAAGACTCCTGCTAGAACACTGCAGGAGAGACCAGAGCTTAATGCAACGTCTGTCAGAGGCCTGATTTACAGCCGCTGCACCAGCTGATCGCCTCCTCAGGCTGGACACTTTCACACAGACACGCACGCTCTGCTGAGGTATATCATACATATGTCAGTTGAACCAAATGGAAAAAAAAAAATCCTGTAAATCAAAAGTTATGATCTCTAACTGTTTTAAAATTTAGATTTTTTTTATTTTTATGTTGGCTCATTCATTCATCTTCATCTCTCTATCTGTTTCCAGGTCTCAGGGCAAGCTTGTGCCACCCAAATCATATTGCACCATATTGTGAGCCTTCCTGTGGGTGGTGAGAAGTTATGTGGCTCGGGATGGTCCTATGATTAGAGAACCTCACTGGCAACCTGGCAGGTGATTGATTCGAAGCCTTGCAGACCCAAATCCGCTTCCTCAACCACTAGGCCACCACAGTATTGAAACATTGAAACAATTTTAAATATTTCTGTTGTAATCCATTCATTTGTGATTAATGTTGTGAATGCGTCACCAATCGACTCAGCCAAAATAAATATATATTAAGCAGATAAATTCAAATGTCATATTTTGGAATCTGAAATGACCAAAATTGATAAACCAAGTAAAAAATTAAGTATCGGGTGTTGCTTTATAATTTCGAAAAATTACGTGTCTCTTCTACACACTGTAAAAAAAGGTGAGATTAAGAAAAACAGACATTGCGGAATGCGTATTTGTTGTCCGATTTTCTCCTTTTTCCAAAGAAAAACACCATTTTGTTTAAACCATCCGACCCACATGAAGACAAAGGATCAATGTGATGGAGTGCAGCGCCAAGGTGGTGATCAATCACTCCAGTTACTGCATGCACTGCCAAAATGTGGGGAAATCTGGCCAGAACTCTCCTTTTGTTTGGACAACATCTCAGCCAAAATGAACAGCTGTGCCATGGTTATCACGGTGGGCTGAGAGAGATTTTTCTGTTTTTTCACAGAATCTTTATCGTGCCACGAAGGAGACACACAAAAAGCCGAGACATTTCCCTGCACTGCAGACCTGGGAGCACTGCAGAGGGTGACAGTGGGACAGTGTCAGTTTTCAGCCAGCGTCACACGTCTCCACAGTCTGGCCTGACACGTCGACAGGTGCAAAGGTACAGTAGTGGTAAAAAGGTGTTATAATTATTGCGGAAAAAAAAACCCCACAAAATATTTTTAGCATCATTAAAAAAGCACAGCTGTGAGCAACAGCAGCACCTGCTGAAAAACCTGTTTAGTTTGTTATTTACAGTTATTGGAACAATTTCTGAATGATTTTATCCTCCAGGAGTTTCACGTAGACCAAAATCTGGTACTAATGAGGCAGAACCTCATTTCAGGTAATTAAACATTAAAGTGACGGTAAATTTCAATGTCCACAATAGGAGTTAATGACGTGATTCTGTTGATATTAAAGAAAACAGTCAAAAATATGTGCAAATACATGTGTGTTGGTGTGGTTCTGGTTTAGCTGTTCTTGTGGGGACATGTTGATTGAATGCTTTGCAGTAGGGAACCCTTTGTTCCTGTGAGGACATTTTTCGGCAATATTTTGAGGTGTTAGGATTCAGATGAGGCACAGATTAGGGAAAACATTACTGTACAGAATGTTCATGAAAAGTCCTCACAAACCACTAAAAACCAAATTTGGTATTGGTATTTAGCAGAACAGAAACACTTCTGTAATACTGGTGGGACAGTATTGAGAGGCTAATCTGAGGTAGTTTGGTGGCAGGATTATTTTTATTGTCGGATTGGAGTTATATGAAGGATTAGAATTAGTCGTACATGTGTCAAGGAGAGGGTAAAACGTTGTGGGATGCATTATGTCAATGCTTTGTGATGACAAAACTCGTCTGTGTGTACATTGTCTGACAGTCTGTGACGTGAGCTCCAGCATATTAACATATGTTGTATTTTTTTTATCCGTATAAACACATTTACTGAGGTGTTGAATCTTCAACAAATTATATACATTTAAAACATTTGTGTATTCTTTAAAATATGTTTAAAAAACATCTCGAAAAAGTTTGGGCTCGAAAATATTTCAACAAATTGGAATTTTCTGGAATAGATGATTATAATTGTCTTTAAAAATGTTCAAAACAATTCCTAATAGATACACTGCATATAAAAAAGTGTTTGAAACTCAATTTAATATTTTTTTTACACATTTTTATTGCCAAACTGAAGCTTTCTCACTTGTTTCACCTCATTTTCCGATTGATATTCAATCGAACTGCAGGAACGATTTAGTCCGAGTGTACTAGAACCTACCATGATGGAGTAGACCAGTGCCACGATGCTGACGGGCCACACAGGGCAGAAGCAAGAGAAGATGACCAGCAGCAGGTAATCCTTGGGCTTTGGGGTCTCCTGCACGCCGACGTTCCCGGTGGAGGAGCGACTCAGACTGACTTTAGACGGGGAGAGAGGCGGGGCGGCGGATAGCTGACTTATGGAGCCCGACCTCAGGGCCACGCCGTGGCCGTTCTGGTCCGCCTCCAGGCCCTTGTCGCTGCCCACGCTGGCCGTGAAGGAGGTGGAAGACTTCATGCCGTTGCCCCCGGGCTCCGTGATCACCGTCAGCAGCTTCTCCGTCTCCAGGGAGTCTGCGGGAGGAGCGCCTACTCCACCCTCACCCACGTTGGACTTTAGGAAGTCGGCGTCCGTGTTGATGGCCATGTTCAACTCTCAGGTTATAACAAATTGAACTTTAGATAAAAATAAAAAAACCACGGGATTTGGTGAGTTTGTCTTAACTAAGGATGCTCTGGTATTCCATGTTAATCTCAAGTTATCTTTTCAGGAGTGTGTGATCAATGATCAGATGGTCTGGAAAAAACACAGATAATTCTCCGGGTTTAGGGGAAAAACACGATAGAAGGGATGCGAGCAGAGGGGAGCTCCTCTACAGATCATTCTCCATCCTTACTCAGTCTTCTTCACAGTCGCAGTTTGACTCCTTTCCAAAGAACAGAAGATTGGACCATCTCCACATCATCCACCTTCTCAAGCCTCCAGTGACTCCGGTGATCGAGGGTCTGCAGCAGCCTCTTCACTGACCGGCTGTTCCCCCCCGGTCTGTGATGAAGAAAGAAAGAGTGATGAAGATGCAGCAGCTTCTCTCACAGCAGTCTCTCCTCCTCTGCCTCCACGCTGCTGCAGAGCCCATACGACTTAACTTGGGACTTGTCAAGTCAGCGAGTGGGAACGGAGCACTTCCGCTGATATAAAATAAAAGCTCGGTTGCCCCGCAGAATACTTTCCACTATTCTAGTTCCACTGGAACTAGAAGAACCAATACTCATATCACAACTACGACTTTAGATAGTAGTTATATAAAGGAAAAACATCTGATAGACGTAACACTATAAATAAAATGTATTATTATGAATATGGCAACCCGTGGAAAACGGGATAAGCCGAAAGGAGAAGAAGAAGATTATTATAATCCTTACAGTTACAACTATGAGAGTAATAGGAAATCTTCTCAGTTCTTTTCTTTTCCTGCTCGCTCCTTTTTCAGGGGTTGCCACAGTGAATCAACATTTTCCATCTTTCCCTTTTCTCTTTATCTTTTACTTCAACTCCAACTACCTCCATGTCCTCCCTCACTGCATCCATCAATCTCCTCTTTGTCTCCTACCTGATAGCTCCATCTCTAAGATCATTCTTCTACCAATGTATCCACTGTCCCTCCTCTGAACATGTCCAAACCATCTCAATCTGGCTTCTCTGGCTTTTTTCTCCAAACCTCCCTGTCTCTGAAGTCCCTCTAATCACCTCATTCCTGATCCTGTCCATCCTTGTCTCTCCTCTTTTCTCCAGTTGTTCCATCCTGACTCCACTCTATTCTTCTCTTCTCTTCCAAAGTCTCCAACTGTTGATCCTCAGTATGTACACTCCACCTCCGCCATCTTAACTCCTCCACCTTCTCCTCTGCTCCTTGTAACCTCACCATTTCACTGTCCTCCATTTCATTCACACACATAAACTCTGTCTTGCTACGACTGACCTTCATTCATTGACCTTATCTCAAATCTTCACCTCTCTTGGCTCTCTTCTAACTGCTGCTAGGAGAGACAGTGTAATTGCTGTCTGCAAGATTAAAGTTTAATAGTGTCTGGGTTAAAGGGGCAAAAATCTCCACAACTGCCACCCAAATTGCACCATACCTTGCCTCTCTGCGGGTGGTGAGCCCACTGAAAAATACAATAGTGTTATTATTACTTATTTTTGATGATAATAATAAACATCTGTATTTCATTAATTATGTTTTCCCCTTTATTTAACGATAAGTAACCGTCAATAGCCAAACAATGATAATAAAATAAAACTATGGACTCGCTCAGGAGACCAACTCAATGTATTAACGCATTATTTTATAGAATGGACGTCAAAGGCGCTTATACGTTTTAAAAAGTTTATTTATTTTTTCCCGAAATATAACAGTTGTATTTTATTTTCTACCCCTTTCCACTTTACTTCCGGCTTTTTCTGGCTAACTTGACAAACGTTTCATCTTGGAACCCCCTGCCTCCCTTCCCTCCTCCTCCCCTCCCTGCCGATCCTTTTCTTCCCCCTCTCCTCAACATCAGCACCAGTAGTTTATGGAGGAGAGCCAGCAGCAGCAGCAGCAGCAGATTGTGCTGCTATGCAGAATTTACTCCCTCAGTCAGTGTCATGGTCCAGAGCGAGGTTCGGTGAAGCTCACTGCACGGATCAGCGTCTCCCCAGTCTTTCCATCATCCATCAGGAAAAAATACATATATATTTTTATATTTTTACTGTATAAATAAACGTTCTCTTTAATAGTCTGTTCCAGATTTCCTGCACGGTTCCACCAGATCCTGAACGCACCAGTGACCCATGAGTCAGAAATCACCATCGTTTTATCCTTATTTTATTCCATGGTGAATCATTGATTTTTCTGGATTGTTGACATGAAGCGTGGGCCCTTATTGGCCAAGGCAGACGGATGCAGTGCACTGTGACCTGTGATGGCGCTGGAGAACAATGCAGTCTGTGACTCTTATGTTGAAATCGACCCTGAATGTGATGCAAAATCACAGTGTTTTCCCATTACCTACTTTATCTATTTGTTTCGATTTGCATGTACAAGAACCCAACAGTCCTCTGTCTCCCTTTGTCTGCTCCACCGCGTGATTTATTGGTGATAAAAACTCTGAAGTCGGTGCAGAGAGAGAGAGAAGACTGCAGGGGGAGAGACAACCAGCATATATGAGTCAGATCGTTTACATTTACAGGTCCCCAGACTGCCTGTGAAGAACTGATGCTGCTTAGAATTTTGTCTTTCTTTTTTAACAGCAGCTGAGTCAAGACAGAACACAACTGTGCACCGAGCTCCCCCTTGTGGAACGACGGCGTTTTTACAAACGAAAAAAATAAGACAGGTTCTCGGTACATACTGTGCATGTGTTTAAACCAGGAATATCCCAGAGAAGCATAAAAATGTGATATTGGTAAGATAACATGATGCATGGGTTTTTCCAAACTTAGTGGAATCACACAGAGTATTCTGGAACATTTACCGTAGTTTAGGGCATAGGCGTAGCCACGGGTGGGCCAGGGTGGGCCTGGGCCCACCCAAACCAATGAGAGGGCTGATCAAACTTGGCTATAATACTTTGGGGTTGGCTCACCCTAATTTTTTTCAGGGCCCACCCAAGGGGTCAGGCTACGCCCCTTAGGGGACAACAGCAGCAATATTTTGTGTTGGTTGATATTGGTATTTAAAATATTGAATGGACATCGGCAAAAGTGAAGAGAATCCTTAAAAGCCTTGAAAGAAAATTTTAAAAAAGTTAAAAAAAAAACTAAACGAAATTGTGTTTGTGTTGTTCCTTAATATATATTTTTTAATTTTCTATATTCTAGGACACATACAGTTGGATAAGAAGACAGAGACTGTACAAAGGTGTGCTGTCAGATTAAAGATAGAACCAGATGCCATTCTGAACATGACTTCTGGTTAAAACGAGCAACACTTTTTTTAAAGTGAACATTTTTTTAGTTCAAGCTCTAAATAACAGATGTAAACTTATGATGAACTCCTCTTCAGAACATTCCCTGGTATTTCCTCCTGTCCTCGTGGTTCTTCTCCTCCATGCGCATGTTAAGAATGACCAGTTCCTTCTTCACGGCCTTTCTCATGCCCGGTTCGAGGTCCAACACTCGGTTAAAATCCTGCCGTGCCTCAGCTTCGTTCCACACCTCCATGTGGGCCTTCCCTCTCAGGTAGAAGGCCTTCATTACCCCTGGATATACAAATGAATGGATGAATGAATGAATGAAAGTGTTTTTATTTTCATAGCCATAAAACAATCTTAATGTGTTGAAATAAAGTTTCTCCAGTCAGTAATAAATCAGGAAAGAAAAAAAGACATTTTTACGCGGTCGGACTTTTATTGCTGTACAGACTTGGGTTTATTTTAATGTTCCCATAAATATGTTTATTATGAGACAGTTGTTTGTTGGAGTCTGAGTAAACTGGGACTGTTTTACCACTAGTTACAGCACTACATAGCACAGGGAAAATGCTGGTCCTACATTCAAGAAAGATGATATTTGACCTGGATGCTGATTGATGATGTCACTGGTGTGCTCGATGACCTCATAGTACTCCTCAGTACGGAGCAAACACTGGCAATAGTTCAGGGTTAAGGTGTTGGACATCTTCTCCAGCTTCATCCAGGGAACTTCCCAGGCTTTCTCCTGTCCCAGGAGCATTTAGAATAAAATAAAACATAAAAATCAAATTGTATTTGTAGATATATAATGTTCATTCATTTATCTTTATCCTCTAATGAGTTAAGAGGCCTAAGAGGAAGCAGTCTTCACAGCAGCCACCCAAATCACACTGCCCCATACTGCCATTTCCTGTGGGTGGTGAGCCCACTGGAGGATATATGTGGCTGTCGAAATGGTGTTATGATCAGAGCACCTCAGTTTCAACCTGGCAGCTGATGGATTAGAGCACAAAGCCATACATATATATATACATATACATATATTGATTTATGTGTCATTGTAACCTACAGGCTGTAGGTTGTGATCATCACCAAAAAAGAAGTTTAAGAGTTTAAAAAAAGTTGCAGCCACTAATACAGTTCTGTTCTATTATATAATTCAAGCAGGTTGGCAGTGGTGGCCTAGTGGTTAAGGAAGTGGACTTGGCCACAAGGCTTCAGGTTAGAAACTACCAGTGGTGAGGTTGCCACTGAGGTGCTCTGATCATAACACCGTCCAGACCCACCTCACTTCCAGCGGCCTCACCACCCACAGGAACTCTTACAGTGTGGAGCAGTGTGATTTGGGTGACAGTTATGAGACCCGAGCAACCTAGGGAGCAGTGAGTGGAGACCGTGCCACGCTCAGTTGACCTCATTGGTAACCTGGCAGTTGGTTCTTCTTGCAGCTATAGGTTAAATCATGTTCATTTACCTTGGTCTGAACGTTCTTGATGCAGATGATGGCCTCCTTGTACTTTTGCATCGCCTCCTGGTAGCGTCCCTGTTTGAAGAACTTGTTACCTTGACCGTGCAGAACAGGAACCACCTTCAGTCTCTCCTCATCACTCAGGGCCCAGGTCTCCCTGTTGTACTCACTGGGCTGCTGGACCTGTGTTTGCAGCAAAGTGTAAACACAATGGTGCATTGACTTAATATTGACAAAATATTATAGAGACTGTTAGTGTTCTCACTGTCAGTAGCTCAAAGACAAAGTAAAGAGGCTTGGGTTCCTTCATCAGCTCGTCCAGGTCTTCGTAGCCGAGGCTGTGGTAGGCGAACATGTTGGCCATGCCACAGGTGTGGATGTGCCAGTCCACCGGGTCTTTGCCTTCTGCAATGCGTCGCATGCTCTTAGCCACAATAGGATAGACACCAGTGTGCTGGAGGAAACAAAGAATAACAGGACACACATTTAAAATCCACACCAAAACTAAAAATGATCTAAAAACATCTGGATTCTTAGGTTAAAGTCCAATGATCAAACAAATCCAAACAGAACAGGGGTTCTTGAACTTCAATTT
>JAFBJS010001089.1:286371-332829 GCA_016785265.1 Paraplagusia blochii | reverse complement strand
GTTTTACAAAAAAAAATAGAGTTATCATAATTAGGGGCATATATATTTAAAAGAGCCAGAGGAACTGAATTAATTGTGCCAGTGACAAGTATGATCTCCCACCTCGGTCAGTTGGCGTTTTGAAGAGGAATGGCTGTCTCTTATACACATCTAGATGTGTATAAGAGACAGGAACAAAGATGAAAACGAAGGGTAGTTCATTTCTCTCTTCAGTTAGTTCCTGTTAGTTTTGTTGGGACACATTTTCGTTTTAGTTAGTTATAGTTTGTTTAATTTAATGATCGTTTTAGTTAGTTTCAGTTAACGAAGAGTTTTTTTCAGTGATTGTTTTCGTTAACGATGATAACCCTGCACTGGACGACAAAACATATCAACCCGTGGCCTGCAGACCTGTATCAGTTGGGCCAATTGATACTGGATCGCACAAAAAAATGTATAACTAACATCAGTTCTTAGAACTATTTTCTGATTTTTTTTTTTTTTTTAATCTAATTCTGAGCATTATTTGGCCTGGATTCAAGTTTGAATCCCAGTAAGGGCAGTTGGTGCCTCCTTGTGGGCTCCCCAACAGCTGGTAGGTTCACGAGGAGCTGCTGCCTTCATGACCTGGTGATGAATAGGCGGCTGGTGATATGCGTCTCTATGGCTTGTTGATGTCTAGATGCTTGCCCGGGGACACATGTCTTACCCCACTAAGTTTGCAGAACCTTATAATACAGTGCTTACCAATCTTTTTCTGTTACGCCCCCCCCCCAGTAAGAAGAAAACAATTCGTACCCCCCACCACCCACTCTCCGCCACAACTATAAATAACAGCATTTGTCTATAAAATAGTTCTAGGTACACCTCTGCATAACATCGTATCCTTGTTAACATAAAGAAAACAAAAGGAAAGAGATATAGTTCAACTTACAAGGATGAACAATTACACTTTATTGTAGTAGAGCGAAACCCCCCGGGGGCCCGCCCCACACTTTGAAAACCTGTTATAATGCATTACGACATAAGGAAGAAAAACATACATTGATGATGTGGATGAAGATTCTCAGTCATCCAGATCAGGCTCAAGGTTAAAAGCGTTCAGTTTGGCAACTGGACATTCACCTTTTTGGAAAAAGGTTTAACCTCTCATCCAAGAAGCTCCTTCAGTTCTGTTAGGTGGGAGTTAAAGAAACTATGTACAATGTATATAATACTTTCTTTTACTCCCCAGGTGAAACTTTTTTCCAAAAGACTTAATGTCCAGTTGCCTTACTTAACCCCTTAACCCTTAACATCTATGGACATCTATGTCCTTGGATAAGCAGTGAAACATTATCCAATAAAAAACCTCAATGTGCAGTAGCCATGGCTATGACTATGGCCTGAATGACTTAGAATCTTCATCAACATCTGTGGACAACGTGTGTCTAGACAAAAAGCCAATGAAGACAGAGGGAAAAGTCTAAGAAAGCTGTCCTAGATGAAACTTTGATTTATTACGACCGGTTATTTCTACACACTCTCTCTAATGAAGCAATGGAGCCTTCAAAACCGGCTAGTCAATGGTAGACTTTAAAAGACAAACACAATATAACAAGGACACTGCTAATAAAGATGGACAGTTGCTTAGCAATTGATTTCATAATTAGTAATAATAATTGCATTATTATTATTTTATCCTAATGAAGTACCTCAAGTTCTTCTTTTAAATGTAGTTTTGGATTCCATCTTTTTACAGTTAACTGATAAACCTTTAGTGCAATCAAATTATTTTTAATAGATTGTTTGCATTACTTAATAATAATTATTAAGGAACAGGGGGCAGCCAGCTGAGCCAGCGCCCAGGGAGCAGTGTGTGGGTACGATACCCTGATTGCACCTCAGCGGTAACTTGGCTTGATTCGAACCGGTGGCCTTGAAGACCCAAGTCTGTGTCCTTAACTAGGCAAACAACTGCCCCATTCACTGTTAATGTTGAAATATTAATAATAATGATGATAATTAGAACTATATTAATCCCTAGGGAGTATCCTTCAAGAAGTTATGCCTCTGCATTTAACCCATCACCGTAGTGAGTAGGGGGCTGCTGGCTGAGCCTGCACCCGGGGAGCAGTTTTTAGGGGGACCATACTCAGGGCACATCAGTGGTAACTTGGTGGTACAGGGATTCGGACTGGGGGCCTTGCAAACCCAAGTCTGCTTCATTAACCATTAGCCACCACCTACGAACTGCCCGTAAGCAATATTAACTCACTATAAACAAATGTTAGGTTAAACTTTGAGTTAAGCGAGACAATATCAATAACAATAACAGGTGTTGCTCTTCTTCTTCTTCTTCTTCTTTCGGCTTGTCCCGTTTTTCAGGGGTTGCCACAGCGAGTCAAAAATTGAAGGACGTGGAACAGTGAGTGGTGAAGTGGTGTAGCGTCCCCAGAGGTGATGAGGTCAGGAGACAAAGGCTATAGTCCTCATGTTGCACACTGAGTATGAGGTCTGGTCAAATTGAATGAGTCTCTGCTGGCGAAACTCATGAACGCATTAGTCAATGACAATCATTTTGCCTAATAATAAGGCTGGTAATACCAGCTGACAGCAGCTCTGGGCTGGAACTCCTTAACTTGTAGCAGCTCCAGCCCTAACCATAAACCCCAACCCCTTTCTTCTTCCCTTGCAGTCCTTTTAAAAAAAAGACAACCAATCACTCACTTCCACACGCTAACTTCCTGCTCACTTCCTGCCTACACCTGCACCTGGCAGCTGGACCAATGAATGAATCGTATTATAAGAACCTCTCCTTCTCCTCTACCTCCTTTTTCTATGCGTTCCTTCCTAGTTCCAAGTTCCCCATGTGAATTAAACGTTATTTAATATTTTGGACAAGGTAACATTTACAATAAGCATTAAAAATTGTAAATAAAATTATTATACTAATTCGTACTACTGTACTTATACGCCAGTAAGCAAATTCCGACATTTAGCTGTGACACATCGTAGCACAACAAAATGTTGGGAACTGCTGATCCAGAGGACAAAAGGGAAATTATATGTTTTTCTGAAATAAATAAATATTGAAACCATTTTTACTAAAAGATTATACATATTTATTATTTTAAAGAGTCTGATGAAATAAAATATTAAAAACTGAAGGAGAACATGATGATACTGTACATAAAGGCCTTAAAACACTGAGATTAAGTCAGTTTCCACTTAAATGGACAGTCAGTCTAAAAAAAAACAGAACTTGATACAAACAGTACAGAACTATATTTACAGCCAAGATAAGAACCAAAAGATGAAATTTAGTTCAATTTTCTCTGGCCTATAAATGGCTTTTATAATAACATTTACTGTATTTTTTTGTTTTTTTTAAATATATTTACACTCACAGTTGTGAGACTTGTTGTTTCTATTACAGTTTATGGCAGATTTCTGGGCAGAACCACTTGCCTTTACCAATACATTTTATTTGCTATTATTTTTAACACCCGCTGCAAGTGTTTTGGTTTATTGCTTTTTTCTTTCATTTATCTATACACACTGTGCAGTTTTATCTGCCGTTTCCATCATCCATAGACACACCTTACAGGGATAGAATGAAACTCTTGATTTATCAGCAATAAATGTGTATCGCCCGACAACTTAAATAATATTACTTATCTTAAACCAAACAGGGAGAATTTCTTCTTTTCTCCCATGCCTTTAAAGCAGTAGTCCCCAACCACTGGGCCGGGGACCAGTACCGGTCTGTGGGTGAATTGGTGCTGGGCCGCAAAGAAATAACCTTTGGACCCATCTAACCACTTCCACTTGATCCATACCCATATCAACAAAAGAACCAGGATTCCATCATCAATAACGCA
The DNA here is from genome assembly GCA_016785265.1 of Paraplagusia blochii. Classification (NCBI taxonomy): domain Eukaryota; kingdom Metazoa; phylum Chordata; class Actinopteri; order Pleuronectiformes; family Cynoglossidae; genus Paraplagusia; species Paraplagusia blochii. The sequence goes on along the minus strand of JAFBJS010001089.1, from coordinate 328,987 downwards.
AATATATTTGATTAGGAAATATTCTCTCAGTGAAAAACAATAAACTCAAAATGATACAGAGTCACTGATACAAGATTCTAACCTTGCATACGGGTCTGGTATGAGAAAATTATTAAATATATATTATATATTAAACTCCTTGTTGTGCCCATGCACAGTTAATTCGGGTAGGAAGATTTTATAGGTAGGAAAATATTTCAGAACACCAGAAATTAAATGTTTTAAGGGTTATCTGCCACAAATTTATGACCAGTCCGTGAAAAGAGTACCAGACATTTAACCGCACCGGGTGTCCAGCATGGGTGTCCACACTTTTTTGTCCTGTGAGGCTGAATTGATCTACCTAGATTAAAATATCTAAATATATTTGTCTATATAAACTAGATACCTCACTCTCTCTACGTTAACATATAACAAATCTTATACTGTCTGAATAACTATATAATTCTCACTCCAGCCTAGTGATTAGTATCTAGAAATAGAATTACATCTCTAGCTTGTATGTTATTGCTCAAGATCTACCAACACTCATTTAAGAATCTACTGGTGGATCTCAATCAACCTATTGGACACCGCTGGTTGAAAGCACACATCTTGATTTATAGCTGTACTTCCCAAGCTAGTGACGTGCCCACATCCCCGGTTGGTGCTCAGCTCGTACTGGGAGAAAGGTTACTGCAGGATAAATTAAATAGATCTGCTTCAAATCTGAGCAGCATATATGAAAGATGTTTTTTCAAGGTTCGATAGAGATGTGAGGCAGTGGCCATAAACAAGCCAACATGACATATGGGGTTCAACAATTGGCCTGGCAACAAAAAGTGAGGTGCTGCATAAGGTGTTTGGAAAAAAATTGATTAATGGCATCACTTTAACAGTCAGAATTAAATAGAAACCACGAAGTTAAGCACGTATGAATGCATTTTATTTTCATCCATTTATTCATCTTCATTCTCTTATCCAAGGCTGGGTCGCAGGGACAACATTCTCCACGTCTGCCACAGAAATCACACTACGCCATACTGTGAGCCTTCCTGCAGGTGTCAAGAAGTTTAGTTGTCAGCAACTTGACTTCTTCTGGGAGTTTAAAGATGTTTCATTCCTCAACTGAGGCACACTAGAATTGTGTGGGATTGAACAGCACTATGCCTAGAGCGCACCGGTGGCACCCTTGCAGCTGGTAATTCATGTGGACCTGTCTTATTGCTAGCTAATCTTTTAGACTACCTCTTTCCCCAAAGTAATAAATACATTGTAGGAATTTTCATTTGTTGTTGTGGAATCGAAATGTATTCTTTGGAATCATCACCAGTGTTGGGCAAGTTACTTTAAAAAAGTAACTTATCACTTTACTAGTTACTGCCCTGAAAAAGTAACTACATTACTTGTTACTAAATTATTAAGTAACTAATAACTAGTGATTTTACGTTAAATAATAATAATAATAACACATTAAAAAGGATAGTGTTGTGATCTGTAGCAATTATCATAATGAAATGTAGTGGTGCAATAATAACAAAACAGATGTTTAGACATTTTTTGACAGGCATCTTTATTGTAACCTCAACTTGCCACTTGCCGTCCACTTGCTTGTGGGTGTGTACCGTGTCACGTGTGTGAGACTGTTTATTTCCCCATAAGGCAAGAAAACATGTCCAGGTTTCTCTCTGGTTGGCTTAGCCTGAAATGTTAAGCTATGTCAACCAATCGTCGCTCCTTTTCAACGCATCGATTCAGTTAGTGTGCACGGCTGTCTTTCACTCATGGCTGTGAGAGTTACCACACACACACACTGACAGGCAGCAGAAAGACTCCACTGCCACACTGTCCTCTCTCCATGGCCGAGAGAAACCATCCATTTGGACGTCTGTGTAGATTCTCAGTCATCCAGGTAATTCAATCCAAAATTAGTTACTTCGAAAGCAACTGGACATAGTAGGTTTCTTGAAGACGTTTCACCTCTCATCCAAGAGGCTTCTTCAGTTCAGTTCAGTTCTTCAGTTCTTCAGTTCAGTTCTTCAGTTCCAGAACTGAAGAAGCCTCTTGGATGAGAGGTGAAACATCTTCAAGAAACCTACTATGTCCAGTTGCTTTCGAAGTAACTAATTTTGGGCATCCATTTGGACCATAGATAGTTACGAGTAAAGAGCCCCTTTACACCACAGTAACAATAACAGCGTTACTGAATGGGAAGGGTAACGGGTTACGGTATTAGTTACTAAGAAAAGTAGTTTCGTTACGTAACGGCGTTACAACTGACGCGTTAGACCCAACACTGATCGTCACAGTACATTTTCCATTTGTCAGACTTCCCTTGAGATGTTAGCTACATTCTAGCAGCCTTGTAGCCCCCAACTCCTATCAATCAAACAAGTCCCGTCCTCCATGGGTCTGACTGAGGGTTCAACACATGCAGGGAGACTCCCAGTGGCACCACAGCATCACTTCACCAACACCATCCAAACCACTGCTGTCTTAAGCTTCACTGTTGAAACATGCCGTGCCATAACCGCACTAATCATGACAGATTTGTTTGCCGTACAAGAGAAACCTCCTAATTGTTGTCAGGGGACTGTGGTAAGGAAATGAATACAGACAAAGGGTGTGTGCGTTACAGTGAGTCTAGAGTCTTTGGGGATATGGAAAATGACGTGCTGTCAGATTATACAAATGTTGTGGGGCTTTTAAATCCCACAAGTTATTTTATAATCTAGGTTACTGCAAGGTCTTCCACATTCAAAACCCACAGGTAGAAGTGCCATCTGTCATCTCTCTATGATCCAGTACTACTGTACTGAATGCACACCTACTGCAGTACAGGACACACATGACTACAGAGCAGTTTGTGTTTTCCAACCACAAAAAATACACACGGCCACAGATTTTCTGGTGAATCTTTCTTCAATTCCTGTGACTAAATCTTTGTTGCGTTTAACTTGACAGGGCTGTCGCACAACAGTAATGCAAAACGTGAGAAAACGGAAACTATTAAAGCAACGCCATGTTTCATTACTTACAAATAGGATTATTAGAATTACTGCTGTTGTTGTGCCTCACTTGTTCTTGTCTTGTTTGTGCTTTTAACTGTTGTCTCTCTCCTCTTGTCTTCGCCGTTTCTCATGCCTACCCCAAGCGACTTTGAGATACTTGAAAGGTGTTAAATCAAACCAAGTTATAATTATTGTTATCACTTCAGAATTCCTTTTAGCTCAGCTTAATTCCAAAGAACAGACTGAGTGGGTTTGGGTGCGCCTATGAACCAATCTGGAAAACCCTAAGAGTCTCCCACACCCTGATGAGCCAAAACAGACCACCACAGTTAAAGGGACATAGTCTGATAGAGACAGAGCAGGTGCAAACAAGACAAGGTGCTGTGAGCCAGGTGCTCTCCCAGCTAGAGAACCCAGTCCTTGGCATGTTCATTAACTCTCTAACATCCACCTACATTGTTGCTGTGGTATTCCCACACTTGAAGGGTAGTACCAAAGCTGATCATTCAACTGGGTTCCACTCAATGGCCAGACCGTTATTTCATCTTTTTTCCCTTTTTTATTTTTCTTCAATCCTTGTGTTATTTGTTGTAATTGACATAGAAGAATCCAAGGTGAATCACAGGTGACCTAAAATAATAGCCATAGTCACAGTAGGTACAAAATCTTGAAGAAAACAAAACAAACCATTAACTATTTTGCACATTCTTTGCAGGTAAACATTACTCAAAAAATGTAGATAACATATTATTTTACATACTTTATATTATATAATGTTAATTAACAAAGTAGTTAATGCATGTATGAAAATAGTTTTGAATTGTCATGTAAAATACAGAAAATTAACATTTTAACCACAGGAGTCATGATGAATTTAAGCAAGCTTCTAAACCTAATTTATGAAAGAACCATGCAATAATTATTTTTTACCCAATCAGTGAATTGTAACACTTTTTATATATATCATAACATTTTAACATATCCACCATAACATTTCCCTTTACCGTTTTTAGCAGTGAAAGATCTTCAGTTTGTTTTAAACATGTTAGTTATATACAAATAGAAAGATGCACGTTTTCACCCACAACACAGTGATTTCTAGGGCAGTGGCCTAGTGATTAAGGAAGCGTACGTGGGTCCGCAAGGTCCCCGGTTCGAATCCCCCTACCGCCAAGTTACCGCTGAGATGCCCTGAGCATGATATCGTCCCTACGCACTGCTCCCCGGGCGCTCATTAGCTGCCCACTGCTCACTTTGGTAATGGGTTAAATGCAGAGGCCAAATTTTGTTGTGTGCTGTGGTGTGAATCACAACGTCACAATGACAAAAAAAAAAGGAATTTAATATTTAATGTTTAATTTAGCAAAAGAGTATCCATGCCTCAAACACACAGGGGCGTAGCCAGACCCCTTAAAATGGGTGGGCCCTGAAAAAAATTAGGGTGGGCCAACCCCAAAGTATTATAGCCAAGTTTGATCAGCCCTCTCATTGGATTGGGTGGGCCTGACTGACAAGTGGCCCACCCGTGGCTACGCCTATGCAAACACATTAAGTTGAAACATTTCAACCAAATTACACCAATACCAGACCAACAAACCAAGTTGCCATACACCTTACTAGCCAACATTCAAACGCCACGTGAATATTTACGAAATAATACACGCTATAAAACACTAATGAACACTCTACCAGGACATGGGACACAGCGGAATTACCTGGGAACTCATTGCATACAAGTCTTTTGAGACCAGTAGCGCAATTCAATCTCCCACACACTGCAATGGTAAAGTTTTTTCCCCTTGTGTCTCATTCCGTCATCGCACCGAGTGCCTCGCATTCACATCAAGGAGGAAATAAACGGATGCTTACCTACTGTCTGTTCAGTTCTTGCTTTGGGTTTATTCTACACAGCTCCGTGTAATGTATAATGTCCAATTATTTTGCGATTTCCGACGCGGTTCTCGCCACGACCAGAGAAAAAGTGTGCTTTCCTGATTACACGCAGGTGAGCAATCAGCGTGCTCGCGCGCACACAACAGCTGACCAAAACCTAAATTAAATCCTTTAATTAAATGAAAACCGCTAGTAAGGCACTCCTCTGCAGTTGGATAAACCCGAAATAGAAGCTTATATTTCATTATTGATCTGACACATTAACATATATATGGCCCCTTTTCTTCTTATTTAAAATGTCCTCAGTGTAAATAATGCCTGCATAATGAAGCACCACAGCACATTGTAATCTCGTCATAGTTCTGGTCCAAACACTGTGATTCACTGCCTTATTGGTCAGATTTTTCTATTTCCCATGGTACTTAAAGGCTCCTCGTTTCTGACACACTGTGTAAGTTGTTGTTGAAGTGTTTCATTTGTATTTAAATTATTCTTTTCACAATATCCAGACATCGTCATATATTTATAATAAAAGAAAAGAAAAAAGCAAAAACAGTGCCTCACAGGCCTGATAAAAAATATGTAAGTGACAACCTCTGGTTTTGACTTGAAATGCAGTTTGAAAAATCATTTGATCCCTTTAATCTTCATCTCTGCCTATATTAATAGGAATAATAGAATATGCCACAGCATTGAGTCTATAATATGACCAAAAACATTTTTTTTTTTTCATTTGTTCATTCATCCTCATCCTGGTATCCGTCCCGTGGTTGCAGTAGCAGCAATCTCCACGACTGACACCTAAATCACACTGCACCCCACTGTAAGCCTTCCTGGTGGGGTTTGAGGAAGTCATGGGTTGGGATGGTAATATGCTCAGGGCACCTCAGTGTCAACCTTGCTCCTGGTGGACTTCCGTACTAGGACTGCATTTCGTTGGACACACAGAAGGAAACAGATCAGAATTGCAGCAAAATATAATCCTGTATTTAAAGTATGCAGTCAGATTATTTCAATATTACAAGTCCAGACAATTGTTGCCTTTAGCTGAGCTCAGAGTGCAGTATGGTAAGTAAACAAAATGGCAGACAGGAGGAGAAATTTAACTCTTTTCCATGGCAAGTCAGACGCAGCAATTTAAGAGGAGACTGAGTCTGAGTCTTACCCTAACAACATGGAAATATTAAAATGTGGAATTACTCAAAATTACTGCTGAAAGCAGGGCAAAAGCAATGGAAGAAAGTCTATTTTGAAAAATGTTTTAATTAGTTATTGATAGACAAAATGTAATTAACATTAATCTGTGATCTAGGTATTTTTTTTAGGCCAGCAGACGGGGCCTTGCTGGCCCAGACTGCCCAACACCGGTAGAATCCCTACATACTAGTTTAAAGTAAATTAAAATTACCCCACACTTTGTGACACTGCACCGTAGGAGCCACTCGTGAAAATTTGTGTTGGTGGTAAGTCCACTGGAAGCAGCAATTTACTCATAGTGGGATATGATCTTGTCCAGGAGGTGAACCCTGAAGAATTATTGAAATTACCATATTTTCCAAAATAAGGTGCAATTAAAAACCTTACATGTTCTTGTACCTCAAATATGCGTCTTTTAATGGGGTGTGTTTTATCTGTACATTCTGGTTGTCTTCACTGATCTCAAACACTGATCAGAAATCTGTGCAGTACAACTTTGGTAAAATGGATGCACAACTTGATGTTTTGTCACAGCATTACTGCTATCATAATCAAGAGCCTCTTAGAATAATACTGTACTATACTGCACTACACAGTCCAGAGTAATACCACACTGGGCTTTAAGGATTCAAGGATTCAAGGAAGGTTTATTGTCATTGCAACACATGTTAGACAAATGATGAACAAAATAAGTTACTCGGATCCCGGATCAGGAGAGAGGGAGAGGAAAGAGAGAAGAGGAGAGAGAGAAGATGAGATATAAATAAGAGGAGAGAGAGAAGAGGAGAGGAGAAGTGGAGTAATAGTATGGTGACGACAATTGCAAATTGCAAATGTTGTGTTAACATTTGCAATGTTATGTTATTGTGTGTGTCCGTATGAGCACCCCAAGAATTTAATGGATTTGGGGGAAAAAAAATTTAGGACCAAAATGTAAACACACTTGGTCCTGAAATTGGATGTGGAGGTCGAGTTATGACCAGGTAGATGCTGCGTTCACATGAACTAAGATAAAAATAAATAAATTAATAAACATAATAATAACCATACAAACCATTTACATAATTTGGAGATGTTTGGCAGGACAGATTACTAAACACACCGTGCCACATCCGGCTCCCAAGCCTTAGTTTGCCCATGCCTGGCTTAGACTGAGAGGGTGTGACTAAATGGTGTTCGGAGAGTGAAGTACGCCGCAATGTTTCCAAATTTGCAATGTGAATTCTTGTTTTCTCTGTGTTTTTCTGCATGTATTCCCAGTGATCAATGAGCTGAGAGGTTTGTCAAGATTCTTCAAGATGAGAATGTAATTTTTAATCAATGTTTTTTCCCCGTTTTTCATAAATATTCACACAAAAACTTGGTGTGTGGATGCCCTCTGGTGGCCATTACTGTACAGTACTCGCTGCTGCTTATAAACAAGGACTCCTCTAACCAAGGCCGGAATTTAATTTTCTTTTTTCTGTGTGCAAAGAATCTGATCAGTGTAAACAAACCCTGGTTCTCCCTGGTTATAATGTTAAGGCCTTGTTAGTGTTGTTGTCCAGGAAGTGAAAGAGCTCAGACATCATCACTGACCATGAATTATTGAACAAACCTAAGCGTGTTGTTTTTTTTTGGTGATAAAATCATCTTCCCAAATCAGTGCATCTGCTCAGGACAAACATTCATCATTTCAGGAGGTGTTTGACCAGTGTCTTATCAACCTTGTTGTTAGGTTGTTATTAATCATGGCTTGGGTCAGGAATCAATTTGCCTATTCATATCTGTTATCTGTGCACCTGGCTATTCTGCCTTCCTGTTGAATTATTTCACTCATAAACACTGATATGTTTTGTCTAGGGATGTCCGATATAACATTTACTGATACCAATATTAACCAATATTGCCCAAACAATATGAACTTCATGACAATATGAACCAATACGATGTATGCAGCTAATTTCCCTTAATTATTGATACCAGACTAAATGCATTCTATAAATAAATGTGTACAACATTAACACACTACTTCAATATAAGTTGGAGAAATATGAACAAAAAAAATATTTTTTACCATTTTGTCTGAAACAGTCCTACGGTTCTTTGTGCAGCATTTGATGTAAATAAGAAATGTCTAGTGTTGGACAGAAGAACTTTCCAAAAACATTGATTAACATTATAAACCGGGCTCATTCAGCCTCACAACAATCAATATAAATGTCAAATAGTCAATATAATTGGGCACAGATAGAAACAGCTGCAGTATAATAGTAAAAGACCATCTTTATTGAGAGAAAAAACATCTAAGCATCGTCACAATGTAAACGACTCTTCTCTTTGATGACATCAGAGACGACACTGAATGGCGCTTCACTGGCAAATGTCCCAGAAATACGGATATGATTAGTCATGACATAGCCTGACTACAGAAACTCCACATGTTTAGTAAGAACAGCATTTTGAACAGAAGCTTGACTCAGTTCCCCTGTGGGAGTCCAGCGTATTTGCCGAGACCGCGTCTTTGCACCATCGGATTTTAAATACCGGTGGAAAAATCGATATCGATATGTTCCCATGTTAAAAATTATGCTGATATCGGCCCGATATTTATCAGTGGACCGATATATCGGCCATCCCTAGTTTTGTCTGTTTGATCAGTGTGAAAAATAGAGTGGTCATGGTCTTTAGAAAACAAAATTTAAGAAAACATTTCAATATATAATTTAATATGATAAAGCCAGATTTCATTCATCCATCCACCATTACCCAGTTTTCTGTTACCAGGTCTCCATGACTGCCACTAAAACCACATTGCACTGCACCAAACCTTCCTGCAGGAGGTGGGACCACTGGAAGCCATGATTCAAACTTGCCCAAGATGCAAACCCTCTCAGGGCTTCCTCTTCCTGCCCTCGAAGGCGGTCACATCTCCCTCTCTTTCTCTCTCCTTCGCCTCTCACTCACTCTACTGCTCTCCAAACTTAAACTCTAACAATGCCTTTAGTGAATTGGTTTTTCAGCGTAATTGACAAAATTTTCTCAGCCAGAAGATCAAAGTTGGGGGAACCAGCATGTCCTCAAGGAACGTTTCCGGCTGGCTACATGGATGGACTCCTGGGCATCATGGAGGAGTGTGTGCTTGACGGACATGTCCATTGAGGACGTGGAAGATGCCTACATTATTGGATTGCCCATGTTTATCGTCAAAATCAAACCAAAGACCAGTATAGACATTAATGTAAGCCAAGTCTAATGGAATGTGGCTATCTTGCCCAAACCCAAACAACCTAATCTGAATAGGCTTCCCAATGGCACCGACCTTGGCCAAGGTCACTGCCAGTACTAGATCCCCCTTGAGGTTGCTGCAGCAATGATGCTCTTCCCCACACCCCATCCCTCTCCACCTGTTGTTTGTTGGGTTACTTGGTCTTGTCCAGGGACATCTCCATGGCAGCTTCCATGATATCGGCGACTATCGCAAATTAATCGAGATGGAGCCTTGGGAACTGAACAAGCTTGCCTATCAGGATGTCACCCTGTCCCTGACCAATGCCTACGATGCTTCTACCCTACAGTATAATGGGCGGGGTCTGGAGCCTGCACCCATCTGGCTGCTTCCCCACATTCTGATTGAGCAATTTTGTTGTATTTGCACAATGTCAATAAAGGTCTTCTTCTTAATAGTAATGGCAGAGACACTGACTCTGTGCCAATTTGTCCAATTGTCCTTTACTGGTCCGCAGAGGCAGCCAGCACCACCCAAATCCACCACCTTTTTCTTCTGATCAAATTCCTCCCTGGTCTTTTGTCAGTGAGTTTTTTTTTTTCTTCTTTTTTCAGTTACTTTGTTAATAAAACTCTGATTGTCTTCACAACCAAAGACGAGCGTCGCTAGTTACTGCATTTGGGTCTTACAACTGATGATGAGATGAGCCTCATAAGGCAATGAACCACTGGAGCCAGTTGGTTCGAGAAAGGGTTAATTTCTCGACGCTTCATATGCGCACGCCACCACCTACTGGCCAAGTGTATAATCGCAGGCAACTCTAGAATAGAATAGGCCTTTATTGTCCTTGTACAGTGTACAACGAAATTTGAGCGCTTCTCTCTTGGTGCCAAAAACAAGAAGAGTAAAAACAATATATTAAACAAAAATCAAAGTAATAATAATAACAGTAATAATACATATACTATACAGTGAAAAATATACAATTAGCAGCAGTAAAAGTGGCCCTGAGTGTGGGTAAATTGCACTTGGTGTAATTGGTTATTGCACATTGTTTAAATATTTTTATTATTGTACATTGATCAATGTGATAAGTAAATTGTGAGTTTGTGGTCTATTTTAGGCAGTTATGTTGTTGTTGTTCACAGCTGAGATAGCTTTTGGGAAGAAGCTATCTCTGAGTCTGTTTGTCCTGGTTTTGTGTGACTTGTACCGTCTGCCTGATGGTAACAGGTCGAACAGAGAGTTATTGGGATGTGACGAGTCTTTGATGATGTTGCCAGCTCTACTGAGGTAGCGAGAGTTGGCGATGGCTTCCAGGCAGGCAGGGAGCAGCCAGTTATCTTCTGGGCTGTGTTGATGATTCTCTGCAGAGCTTTCCTATTTGCAGCTAAGCACCCTGCATACCACTCTGTGACACAGTACGTTAGGATGCTCTCTATGGCGGCTTTGTAGAAGGTGACCAGCAGCCTCTCCTCCAGGTTGTTTCTCCTGAGCACTCTCAAGAAGTGGAGCCGCTGCTGAGCTTTCTTCACAACCGCTGTGGTGTTTACAGACCAGGAGAGATCATCAGAGACTTGAATGCCCAGGAACCTCATGGAGTGGACCCTCTCCACACAGTTGCCGTGGATTTAGAGAGGGGCGTGGTCTGCTGTGCCCTTTCTGAAGTCCAGGATAAGTTCTAATGATTTTGTGGTGTTCAGCTGAAGGTTGTTTGCTGAACACCACACAGTCAGTCTGTGTACCTCATCTCTGTAGTGAGACTCATCCCGCCCTGAGATGAGCCCGACCACGATGGTGTCATCCGCAAACTTGATGATGGTGTTTGAGAGATGGGTCGGAAAGCAGTCGGATGTATAGAGTGAAAACGAGAGTGGGCTCGGGACATCTGTTTGGGATGACTAGGAATTACAATGTATGATCATAAATGTATGCATAAATGATTTTGGAATGTATTATGAGTGTTCAAATTTTCCAAAAATGGTAATATCATATTATTGCAGGAGATACATAATATTTTTTCTGAGTGGATGGAATGGATCTGCATAATCAGAGAGTGGACAGTGAAAGTTTTTTTTTTCAACCAAATAGACATTTTTGAGTAAATAAGTAAGTAAGTAAGTAAGTAAATTAATAAATAATACTAATAATGGAAAAATAACAAATATTAGATATAATAAATCTTTTAAAAAATTCTTAGAAGTAGAACTGAGCATAAATCTACAAGGGTTCTGAGAGAAATACTGACAGACTGGAAATTCATGACTCACTTTCTGAAACGAGCATCGTGCTAACCAAAGCAGGTCGACTTTTCTGCTTGTTTTACTGTAAAATGGAGGCTTAATTTCCCTTCTTCCTCTGCACTGAGGCAGTCACTCAGACATCGGGACAGGTGGAGCATCACAGCTGGAAGGAGCACAGAGAAACAGTGTGCCTGTCAATTAGCTGCACCTTTTCGGATGTGCACTGAAAGGAATGACAAGAAAGGCGGAAAGTAGAGGAAACGTAGGAAGAGGAATGATGAAAGAGTGATTTTCATCCAGAGCGATGTTTATTGGCTGACGTGACGTTGACTGTGACAATACAGCATTGAATAGTCACATAGTTTGACTGACAGGTCACAGAATAAATAGACATCTGTGAATGTCACCTTAACTTCCCTGTTATACCAAAGATTTAGAGAGAAGTGAATAAATATCATATATTACGCATTTCATTTCTATATCAAATGATTCTGGTATGCCATATATTCATGTAAAAATGACATAAACATGTTGACAGGAAGTTGTGACAGAGTAGCAGAACCAGGCCTTCAATAAAATGTACTAAAAAAAGCACATGTTCCCTTTGTTTTCCTGCAAATAAGTACAAGTATACCAGAAAATATTTTTGTTTATATAAATAGAATTCAACAAACTAATTCCAATACATGGACATGGTTTTGGACAGTGATTACATGGTAGAAGAATACTAGGAATGGAGCTACCAGATAGAGAGACAAGGAGGAGATTAATGGGTGCAGTAAGGAGGACATGGAGATAGTTGGAGACTGAGTTAAAGATACAGAGGACAGGGTGAGATGGAAAATGTTGATTCACATGTACAGTGTTTTTACAATGTTTCACTTTGAAACATAGTCAGCCAGGCTGTATTAAACTCCCTATTGTACCAGCTTTGGTCCAAAGGCCATATGTTTGACACTTCCGATTGGCAGGCTACTCCAAGGGTTACTGATTACACATAACTTGGACTAGGTTTCCCGTTTGGCTCCAGATATACAGTATCTTGCTATACAAGGCTGGACAGGATTGGGAATGAGGTAATTAGAAGGACAACACAGACAGGAAGGATGAAGAAAAAACTAGAAAAGTCAGATTGAGATGGTTTGGACATGTTCAGGGGAGGGACAGTGGACACATTGGTAGAAGAATGATCCTAGAGATGGAGCTACCAGGTATGAGACAAAGGGGAGATTGGTGGATGCAGTGAGGGAGGACATGGAGGTAGTTGGAGTCAGAAGATAGAAGATACAGAGGACGGGGAAAATGTTGTATTTGCTGTGGCAACCCCTGAAAATGGACAAGCTGAAAGGACAAGAAGCACAAATATGTAGTATTCATACATTTTTTTTCCACTTTCAACTTCATCAGCCAGGCTGGATTGAACTCCCTTTGACCTTAAATATAACCTACCATACATTGACTGAACATCAATTTATAATCAGGGTCATGGTCATGTGAGTGCTTATTAAAATGAGGATAGAGTGTATGCTAATATCCCTTGTTCACTTCCGCAAACATTTCCACTGTTGCTCTTTTCGTGTCCTATGTTTTACACTTGATATTTTTCGTGATGTTTTTGTTTTAGTTGCAGTCTTGTTAGAATTATCTTCCACTTTATTAGCTGACCTAGAAGTCTCTTCAACAGCCACACAAATTACATTACACCACACTTGTACAAACCTTCTGTAGAAATAAATGTTTATAGATTAGGTCTGAAATTAGCGAAATGATAAAGTTTTACGTGTTTTGATTGTCTTAAAATATAGGTATAGTAGCTAAAGCTTTTAGGGAAGTAAATTCAATAGAACCACACGGTATCAGCAGGTATACAGACCACAATTCAAAAAAACAGATGTCTGTGTCTGAAATTTAGTTTAAATATGTAAATTTTATAAATTAAATATACAACTATAAATATGGAATTAATGGAATTTATTATTGTTGGTAATGATAATGATAATTATTATTCTTATTATCCCCGGTCTTCATATTGGCGCAGAGGCAATGTCTCTGTTGTAGGTGTGAAACTCTAAGGTTCACCTGCTGGTTCAAATCCCAGTTAGGACTGTTGGCTGCCAGTAGCTTCACTACCCACTAGGGCTGGATTAAAAAAATTGATTAATCGATTTTAATCGATTTTTTTTTTTTGTTAATGGGACAATATCGATTCATAAATCCAAAAATCGATCTTTTTTTCCTTCTTTTCCCAACAACTTTACATGAGCTCATGCACCACAGGTGATTACGTATTTACGTGGTTTTGGCGAGTTAACACACTCGCACGTAAAACAAATGTAAAAACAGCATGGCACTAAAATCTAAAACTAGAGTCTGCCTTGTTATTTTGGGTCAAGTCATGTTAAATAAAAAATGCATGATGGGTTAATATGACTGCCTTGAGTAAATTTGTGATGGAAAAAAATGTAAAAAAATTACATTTTTTATTAGCAAATGGATTAACTTTCAATTTTAGCTTTGATTCTTCTGAGAATAGCGTTGGTACCGAACTATAATTGATATGACAAAAACTGAATCGAAAACCGAGGCGAATTGTGAATTGAATCGAATCAAACCCTTGTGAATCGAATCGAATCGAATTGATTTAGAAAATTTGAATCAATACCTAGCCCTACTACCCACTGGAAGCTACAATGTCGTTCAATGTGATTTGGGTGGCAGTCATGGAGACTGCTGCCCTCACAACCCAGAAATCACTAATAATCTTCATTTTTTGGGGGGTTACCGCAATGAATCAACATTTTCTCTACCCCCCTGTCCACTGTACCTTCTACTCTGACTCCAACCACCTCCATGTCCTCTCTCATTGCATCCATCAATCTCCTCTTTATCTCCTACCTGGTAGCTCAATTTTTAGGATCATTCTTAAACCAACATATCCACTGCCCCTTCTCATGTCCAGCTTAGCTTTTTCTCCAAACCTACCTGTCTGTGTTGTAATAAGATGTGTAGTAATGGATAATAATAATAATAATAATAACAACATACATATTATACTGTATCTCTACATACTGAAAAATACTGTTTTACCAAAGAGGTAAAAACAGTATTTTTTTTCTACTTTGTTTTAAGATTTGTATAACTCTAAAAGAATTTTAAAAATCTGAAATCCTATAAATAAAAATGTTATTAAACTGGTTCTTTCTGTCCTTGTCCTTGGTTTTACGTATTCTTCACCTCTGACTTTAGGTCAACCAAACTGCAGCACGTAGTCAATGTATCTTCAACTGTGATTGGTCACCGTTGGGAGGTGGCAACCGTCCTGATTTCTGATTGGTTTATTCCACCGGCGCTCCCAACACGGTTGTATGTCCCATCAACGTGTGTCACAAGGAGCTCTCTGGTGCATTCAATTGAAAATGGCGAGCTGGTGTGTCCGAGCAGTCAGACAGAGCTACTCTATGGTAGTCTCACCTGCGTTATTACGGTAAAAAAGTTTGTTGTTTTGGTCGTTTTTTGTAGAACCGCTGCTCTGTGTGTCGCGTTGCTATGCTATCTAATAGCTGTCACCACCATAGCTGCTATAGGTTAGGTTCTTATCTTTCATTACCAACACCATCGACCTCAGTGTTTAAAATGTAGTATTTATAAAAAACTGTATATGTATTGAGTCTGTGGTTCAGCGTGTGATTTTGTATGTCACTTAAAACGAGCATTTAGTATCAGAGTCCGCTGTTCTGTCAAGTTCAGCCTAAAAGTCATGGTCCTCGTCTACGAGTGTTATAATCTACAGTCTGCTTTACAATCAGATGTTACGTACAGCGCCACTCGGTTGGGTAAGGCTTCACGTGAATTCAATCAACATTTTGTGAATGAGGGTTCTCGTAACGTTACATCATCACTGTCCCGGCTACGTAGTATGGCGTAACGAGGGGTTACCTTGTGAAACACGTTACAGTAGATCTTGGTCGTTACTCTGGTTGGCAACAGACGACACAACAGACTCATCGTGTGACCTCTCTGTCCAGGGCGTCTCAACGACAGTTGTGTTCAGCTACACAGCAGGCCAATCGCAACGATGCAGAGAAGGGTGATGACAAACCAGATCAGGGCAGAGCTGAAAATGTTGAGACCATCTTGATGGAGGAGAAGACCAAGCTGGAGGGGCAACTTCAGGAGATGACGGTAAGTTTATGAATCTCTGGGGAAAGAAAAGACAATTGGAGAAATATGTTGGTAATCACTATTATTTTTAATAGGAGAAATATAAGAGGGCCTTAGCTGACACAGAGAACCTGAGGACACGTAGTCAGAAGATGATAGAAGATGCTAAATTATACGGTAACGACTCCTTTTCTTTAAAGCATTAACATTTCTACATTTCTGTGATTGATGTATGCATGTTCTGGTTAATTTTTTTTGCCTCGTTTTCCAGGAATCCAGGGCTTCTGTAAAGACCTACTGGAAGTAGCTGACATCTTAGAAAAAGCCACAGAGAGCGTGCCCAAAGGGGAAGTGACGGATCAGAACCCTCATCTCAAGAACCTGTACGATGGCCTGGTGATGACTGAAGCCCAGGTCCAGAAGGTGTTCACCAAACACGGCCTGGTGAAGCTCAACCCTGATCTCGGACAGAAGTTCGACCCCTATGAGCACGAATCGCTTTTCCACGCTCCTGTAGAAGGCAGGACACCCGGCACTGTAGCGATGGTGACAAAAGTTGGCTACAAACTCCACGGCCGCACTCTCAGGCCGGCATTGGTGGGCGTGGCCAAAGCACCCTAAAAACGCTGAGACTGAAAATTTGGCTTATTTTTTAAGGGTAAAGGATAACATCCACGGTAACCAGACCAACCATGACAGCCTATTTCTCAAGACTGTCATTGTGAATGCCTCGACCTAAAGTGTGTCTCCAAATCAACTACACATAGACAGTCTTCATTATATCAGATACTTTGGCAGCAGAACAGTCGCTTCATTCAGGCACTGACTGTTACAAGTGTTCAAGTTTTCCTGCTAGAGTCTCGATGTATAAAAAGTTTGATATTACCATGAACGAAAATAATTTGAAGATATGTGTGAGACATGTTTGTACTGCAGTAATCATTCCATCAGGTGTTTTAAATCCTCAAATGAAACATGTCTTTACAGTTGTATGGTGAATAAAAGGAAAGACAAATATAATGAGAGGGAACCTTTTTTTCTTGATATTATTGAAGATTGTACTCCTTGTAGGAATATGGAAAAAGCAAATAAAGTTTACAGTATGTATTGTAGATGTATATTCGTAGGGTTAAAAGTTGAGTCGAAGTGATAGACATTTAGTTCTTTGCCTATTGTTGACATGACAGCGTGGACAAGATCCACGCAGCCCTTGTCCATTGACAGCTAGCATTAGCTCCTCCGTGACACTGCAAAGGATCAATAGATTGAATACAGGAAACAATTAATACATCTTTATTATCTTGCTATTACCATGTCGCAAGGGCAGCAGTCTCCGCGACTGCCACCTAAATCACACTGCAACCAATTGAAGTTATGTGAATTGGGACAGGTGCAATGCTCAGACCTGGTGACAAAATCATAGCCAGTCTTTATTTTTTTTTTCCAATTAGTTATCCAAACTGATCAACCATAAGCACATTCATGCAAACTAGATGTAAAAAAAAAACCTGGTCATATTGAACCCTATTAAGTCAGACTTATTAATTGAAAAAAAAATCTAAATGTCATTACAGTCCTTAAGAATATCTTGAGAAACGTCTTGTATGAAGCTTACCTGCAATGACATGCCTGTTGTCTAGTGAGGCAATGACATGTTACTGTAGCATAGAAAAAGAAAATGTTATTATCGTCTTACCTTTACTTATAAATGAAGTCAATGTGCTGCTTGTTTTCAACAAAGGCATCAACACCTTATTTCTTAGTCCATCTCATATTTCTTCAGTTTTCAAAGAAGAAGGTCCAACCTGATCACCCCTGTTCTCGTTGTATGTTTGCAGTCTTTTCAATGCGGAGAATGACCGCTCCACCCATGTTGGAGTTACTGGCACAGTGAGCACCAGCTGGAGTAACTATGTCGCCTGAGAAACCATTCTGGACCAAAAATCTGAAAAGCTTTCCAGGGGGTTACATTCTTCTGTCAACATTGCTATTCTTTACAGTTCAACTAGATCCACCTCAAAGTTCCTCTGCCATGAGGCTGGAGGACTGTGTGCCTCACAGTTTTCTGACTGACGTGCTGTCAGTCAAAAATACGTTACTCATTTACAGTTATTGAGAAGTGAAAATAAACACTGTGCATTATTTACACCAGCTGAAATTATTTAATTAATTAAACGTGTTGGAACATTTGGACAGGTATAAATGCATAAAGGTCTCTCTCTATGACAGTACTCCATAGAATTCCATGGCGAGGCTCAGAGCTGAGCGCTCGTCTCTTTTGAACAGTAAACGTGAAAATTAGCCATTATGAAAAACAATTTCAAAAATATTGGTATTGGTACGGTATGGAATAACATTATAAAAATAATTTAACACACACTTAAAAACTGTTATATTTCGATGATGACCTGCACCTTCTGACTGAACGTCAATGCTGTTAGGAAAGTAAAAAATACCATTCATTGATATAAAGTATTTTGCACTTTTAATACTTGTCCATTCAAAACTCAGCATGTGCAACAGCAAAGATATAGGGCAGAAAATTTGAACAACATCAGACTGCAAACCAAATCAACCATAACTCAGGTGCCATAACCACAGCCAACCTTTACAAGGTGTTTTTTGGAGAAAAAAAAAATCATGGGGGGGTTTGTACAATTAAAAACGTTATAAAAATCTTCATTACAAAATACTGTACATTTCACAGGTCAGTAATTATACTTCCTTTTTTCTTATATATCTTACAAAATTATTTACATTTGGTGATACAAAGTTTTTACCCCAATAGCCACCTTTACAAAAGGTTGCCCCCTATTGGAAACTGGAAGAAGAAAAAAGTAGAAAATTAGAGTAAAGTCAAACAACATCGGATAACAGTCTCACCTCAACTGCAAATTCTTACAATTTAAAAACAAGCATATTTAACGTTTTACCTTTTTATTTTTTATAATAGTCCTCACTTCTTTCTTACACTTCTAATCAGACAACCCGCATGTCTATACTCTCTATTACAGCTCAGATAAACTTAAAAAATACACAGGCAGAGATGGTTTCAGTGTGCATTAATCCCCAAACACTCTGCCACAGCCCATCAATGTGTTGTGATATGTAACAAAGGCAGTTATTATATATCACTTCCTTGAATACTATTATTTTTTAATGAAAAATAATTTGCAATTGTTAGTCTATATAGACCAAGGGAATACTATTCAACGAGGTACCAGCAAATGGCTATGAGAAGTTAAAAAGGGACTGTTATATTTGTGTCTTTCTTCAATTCCTGCTTGTATGTCATTGATGTGTTCAACCGATCAGAATAAATCTTTCAGTAAACATGAAACCTAGGTTTGAAATGAGACTACAAGGTTACTAAACATACTTTTTGTGATATTTTCCTTTGGTAATGTACTGGTTTAAAAGATGTTTTGCATTTTCTTTTCCTGAAAAGGTTACAGCTGGCACCCTCCAAAAGAGGGCAGCGTAGGCTAGACTGTGACCTTTAGTAAGATCCACCTCTGTCGCCACAAAATTGATGTTAGTAGAAGTATGAAAAGGCAAGTTAAGCCACACATCAGTCAAATATGTGAGTTGTTACGGTTTATAATTCCTTATTGTAACAACAGACATTTTCTTCTGCAGATGTTCAAAAACTGGAGGATACTAAGCATTTGTTGTTTCTCTTACTTATTCTTTAATAGATCATGGAGGACAGAAGGCTGGTTTAAGGAGAAATCCTGAACATTTTGGTATCTCCAGGAACTAGAGCTTCCTGTAGAAGGATGATCCACAAGGTGTAAAAAAAAAAAACCAAGAAAGATTACCAGCGAGTTCCTAAAAAGATCGCCTCTGCACACAAAACCCAGGACATTCTGTAGGGGACAGCGATGGTGATCAAACCATCCAAATGGGTAGGCATAAACAAAACCACAATTAATATATTTTTTTGTCACGCAAAAGTCATATTTTGACCATTCCAATTTAAATACCTTAAGTACCTGCAAATGCTGGAATTATCTCCCGTTCATTCAATTTTTTTTATAAATATCAAACTAGGCACTTAGTGGGGTTAGTGATATACAAAGGGGGGACGATGTCATTTTCTCATGTCTTGTAGTGGGAATGCACAAACCAAGATGTATGCAATGATTTAAAGGGTTTGATGTAACTCATATATTAGATTCACAAATGCTCACTTTTTTTAATCAAAATTCATCGAATGCAAGGGAAAATAACATTAGTCTGAAACAGTGCATGGTTAAAGTCCTTAAGCCATTGACTGATGCGCCTTAAATTAATTTCTTGGTTAAAAGTGACACATGGGTGTTTGGCTATTTTGTTTTTAGCAATACCTTTTTTCTGTAAAGTAACGTAAATGCTAGAATGATCGAGTGAATATTTTGACAGATAAATACCTTTTTAACGGATCTCATTCATTCAACTATTTTATAAGCTACTATAATATTTTCAAGCCCATATTTGATCCCCCACAATCCTTTGCAATCCTTTTATTTTTAACCTGTGTTTAGTGCCAGTGGCAACACACATTTAGGCAGCTGATTCTAGGGAAAATTTTATTCATCTATACCCTTAACAAGGAAGATGAAATACAATTGTATCTCTGTACTTATAGCTTCTTTTTCAGAATTCCAGGCACCAATCAACCTGATTTGACTATGGACAAAAAAAAAATATCGTATGTGTGACAGCGAAAAAAGCTTTCTTCCTTGAAATAACCTGGTGCAACACTAGAAAAATCTCTGCAGACACGCAACACCCGTTTATCAGTGTAGTCCTCACGGTGCTACTGTTTTATGTACACATTGTAATATTCCACTCTTTCCTCCGAATGAAAAATAAAGTTTTTTCATGTCTCTTGCCTTTGAATGAAAAACTGTTTTTAGGCATTGTCTTTTCTCTCAAATGTACAAAATTTACAAGGTTGCAATCCCATGAATGTGAGAGTCAGTAGTTGTCATTGTCGCTAGGAGGCATCTCTGGATATCCAGCCACTCTCTGTGAGGAAGGTGAGGATGCGCTTCTTGAGAACCTTATCTAGGTAACTTGGTAATCGACTCTTGGCCGGGATGCCCTGTCGCTTCTGCAGGTGATCTTTGATGATGATGGTTTTCACTGTCAGGTAGCGAGCTGGGCTAAGGTTGAGAGAGTTGCACAGTACCTTCTCCCTATCTGACAGGAGCTCAAAGCCCGTCAGGTTCTCGATGGCGGCAAACTCCCCATCTTTTCCCTCATCCTTAATCCCACCTCCTACCCCTAATCCTCCAGTAAGGCCTCCTCCTCCGACGCCACCACTGAGTCCCATCCCTGAGCTGAGTCCGCCGCTGAGTCCGCTACCTCGTTTAGAGTTCACTACGCTTTTGTTCTCCTTGCGTTTTTCACGTTTGTGACGAGCGGCTTCATACTCTACGCTTTCATCCAGACGGGTAATGCCGTTGCGGCGGTAGCGTTGCAATTCCCGCACCTTGGCTCTCAGCACACGCTCTTTGTGCATGTTCTCAAAGAACTCTTCAAACTCCCGATAGGCCATAAACTGGCAAAGTCCCCGCAGCCTCACCCGCTGTTCCTTCTCTTCCTTGGTTATTTTTCTTTTAGGTGTGTTAGGAACAGATCCCGTTCCTGTAGTTGCTACAGAACTTGATCCAATGGAACTGCCACCTGCAGCTCCTGTGCCTGCTACACCACCAGCAGTACCTGCAACACAAAGTGTTCCTGGCTTCTCCTTCTCCTTGTCTTTCTTGTCTCGTCCTAGAAAGACAGGAACTAGATTGTAGTCCCGGGCTATGTTTTTCCTTCGCTGACGTTCTCTGAGCTTCCGTACATACATGTCCACATGGGCTCGTTTCATTTCAATTTCTACGTCTTCGTCGTCATAGTTCACTGACAGCCCACTGATGAGCTTCTCTGCATCCTGGTCATATTCTATCTCGTAGTCGTCGCGCAGGGGCATATATCCCAACTGGTTTTGCTCTGCTAGGCTTATGTCCAACGGAGGGAGCGGAGTGGTGAGACTGGGTGACAGAGGGCCCCCACTTGGGCAGGTATGGTCAGTGACTCGGTTGGGAATGCTGTCGGGGATGCAGGCCTTACCCAGATTCCCGTGGATGTACATAGTAACATAGTGTTCCATCACTTCCTGAGGGGTGCGAGAGGGTCCGACGTGAGCAGACATGTCCTCCTGGAACAAACAGACAGGAAGAGAATGTTTGTCTATCTGCAGCATCAAAAAATATATTCTCAAAATTGAATAAATATAATTTATTTTATGGTAAACACATACACTTGTTACCATACTATACGCTTTCACGATTGGCTAATGACTAATTGATTTGGTCACTAAGTTGAACAGGTTGGAGATTCTAAAATAAGATTATTAATGGTTTAAAAGTAAAAATCTTGAAATACTTCAGCTTTTTTTTCCACACTATCTATTGAACGAATGCTACCATTGATGTTAGCATAATGATGCTACAACATAATGGGATTTTGGACAAGTTAAAGAACTCTTAGTTTGCTCAGGTGTTGAAAAAGATAGCTGTTGTAAGCTACTGGACTATTCCTGGAGTTGAAAGATATTGTTCAACTGTGGAGCATCATCAATTGGGACTCTATTCTAGCAATATCTAATTGTTCCCAAAATGGAATATTACTATCAAATAAAAAACTGAACCGTAAAAAGGAGCTAACCCATAGAATACAGATGGGGAGTAATGGTCTTTCAAATAAATTAACTTTACATTTGATGCACATTGAGTTGGTGGTCAGATAAAATAGTCAACAAAATTAAATAATTAGGATATAGGTATGTTTACTGTATGTTTACACACTAAATTCAGTTTAAGGTTAATTAAGGTTAGCATTCATATACCAGAAATATACTAGAAATACTAGTCAAACTACCAGTTAAACAACCAAACATCCCACACTGATGTACACAATTAAACCAGTCGAATAAATGTACAATTTGTTGCCTAGACACTACAAATTGCGTTTGTCTGATATTCGTCAGACCTGTGTCTGTTTTGTAGGTGACTTTCACTTTTTTGACTCTTTTACTGGGGTGAAACGTTCAGGTTCGTCATTATTAATAACTGCTTTTCAACTGCTCTCTACAGCGGGTTCAACGTCTTTTTTAAACATAATAAACTACGTTTAAAGCAGCTAAGGTTACACTGAGACAATTATAGAAACTTAAGTCCTCAAACATAACATTTTTAAGATCCAATATCATTTTATCTACAGCAAAACTTCCACCCGCGTTACCTCAACACTATTAAGCAAAACGTTTGTCCAATGAAGTGTGCGAAGACGGTTTCTTAATGAAAAAGTGATGTACCCAGTTTCCGAATCCATATTGCTCGATAGCATCGAGTAGCGACTGCTCTTCCCTGCTGGTCCATCCTCCCTCTGCCTCGGGACCCCAGAGAGAGAAGCGACCGCCGTCGACCTGCTGGTAGCCGTGCCATCTGCGGTGATTCCCGATTTCTGCCCCCGCCGAGAAGCACTCCGGGCACAGCTCGATATCAGTGCAGTCTGTGCAGCGGAGCCGCAGGTTGGTGACGTCTGCGAGACAGTTTACGCAGTACTTCTTGCCCAGGTCGGCCATGTTTGCTGGCTCCTGCTTCTTGTTGTTGGAGGCAGTGTTGCGCGCATGCGTACTACGCCTCAAAGAGCCGCTCACACATCCTGTGCGAGCGCCCTCCTGATTGGCTGGCCCGAGGCCTGTCTCCAGGACAACACAAACAAAACCGTGACTTCCAACGCCTGCAAAATGCTAGTGCCTCACCTCTGAGACTAGAAATATATACGCAAATATTTGGAAAAATGAATGTAGAGGCAGAATATAGAGAAGAGGTGAGCGATGGTCCACTTTGTGAGACTGCAGAAGTTTTATCCAGTTTGAAGAATTCTCCCATACCCCCTGTTCCTCATGAAAATGAAACAGAGGCCAATTCAGGTGAGTGTGAATCCAGCGTAGACCAGGAAAAACCTGAACGCATCTCTACTGAGTTGACTGTTGATAAAGCTGTCGTTGAGCCAAAAGACAGCAGTGAAGATCATCCTGTCAACGTCAGTAACAATGAAGAGTTGGAAGTCAACAACCAGGAGATAAATGATCAACCAATCAATCAATCCCAGGAGGACAGTGTTAATAAAAACAGTGAGGATCAACCAACAACAATTGACCCTGAGACTCAGAGTCCTGCAATTCCTCAGTATGAGGCAGAAGGTGGAGTAGGAGAAGATGCAGAAGGGGAGCTGGGTGCTGATGATCTGTCACCCAGTGATGACATAAACTACGAGGAGTACATGCACCTCCTTGAGGAGCTGTGTGAGGAGAAGGAAGAAGTCAGTCAACACAACAGCCAGCTGCAAGTGAAGCTGGCGGAGTACCTCCGCAGGAAGACCAGAGAAGACCTGCAGCTGGACAGGGAGATACCTGTGTCCGAGCAGCAGCAGGAGTATGACAGGTGCATGGAGGTCCTGAGTGAGAGGAAGCAGCAGTTTGCAGATGAAACCCAAGCAGTGCTGCTAAAAACCGAGGAACTCAGGTTGAGGTCCCAGGAGAACCTGGAGAAGGTTGTTTCATTCCTGACTTTCTCACTGTGTAACATTTACCTTTAATTCTACTTGGTTGTTCAAGCTTTTTGTACCTGGTATTACAGACCATTCTTCTCTTTTCCCTTTTGGCTTATCTTTTTCAGGGGTTACCACAGCAAGTCGGCGATTTCCATCTCACCCTGTCCTCTGTGTCCTCAACTTAACTCCAACCACCTCCATGTCCTCCCTCACTGCATCCATAAATCTCCTCTTTGGCCTTCATCTTCATGTACTACCTGGTAGCTCCATCTCTAGGATCATTGTCCTACCAATATAACTACTGTTCCTCCTGTGAACATGTCCAAACCATCTCAATCTGGCTTCTCTAGCTTTTTCTCCAAACCTTCCTGTCTGTGTTGTCCCTCTAATCACCTCATTCCTGATCCTCTCCATCCTTGTCTCTCCTGAAGAGAACATCAGCATCTTTAACTCCTTCACCTCCAGCTCTGTCTCCTGTCTTCTACCTATTCCTAGTGTCTCTAATCCATCCATCATGGCTGGTCTCACAACTGTCCTGTAAACCTTTCCCTTCACCTTAGCATTATAGACCATAATATTATTATAATTCTGGCATTTAAATAATATAGTGACGTTTTTCAGATTCATTTAATTCTTTCTACACCCATTGGAAAAGTATATTTACTCATGAAAAGAATTCTACTTTAAGTGTAAATGAAGCAGAAGCTCTGTGTTGCTCTGTGTTAAACTACCTCCCCCGTCCATCGCTCTGAGAGCGTTTCCGATGAAACCAGCCAACCAGAAGAGAGCAGCACTTCATCCAAAGACGTCAACTCCTCAGAATCTGACTTCGGCTCCAGCGGCACCAACACGCCTCAAAGGCAGTCAATGTGTGACCATGACCTAGACAGTGACACAGACCAAAGATCTGACAAAGAAGACGAAGAAAAGGTAGAGACGAAGGAAGAAGAGGATGAGGAGGACGAGGGGGTCGTTGAAGCTGAACTTCCTGAAACTGAAAAGTCAGATGACTTTGTGGCAGAAGACTCCAAATCTGAGGATGTGGTTCAGGAAGATGTGTATAAGAGACAGCCTTTTTCAGATTCATTTAATTCTTTCTACAGCCATTGGAAAAGTATATTTACTCATGAAAAGAATTCCACTTTAAGTGTAAATGAAGCAGAAGCTCTGTGTTAAACTAAAGAGACCCAGTTGTTTGAGAATAAACACGTTACTATTCACTATATTATGTTAGTTGTATCATATTTACTTACTGTGAAGGTTTGTGTTGTGATTGTCTAATGTAAAGTATGTGTCATGGCTCAAAATTATAGTAATTATAGTAAATAAGTAATTATTTGTACTATATAAAAGACTGTGTTGCCAAGTTTTGGTTTAAATTAGATTTCCCTTAAAAACCATGAATTCTATTTGCATTTGGCAATGAGCACAAAGAGTCTACACAGGGAGTATCACAGGAAGCTGAAGAAACGTGACCCGCGTATTGAGACACACGCAAAGGCAGAGAGAAAACCTGACATGTGCATCAAAAAGTATTGCAAATTAGATAAAGTATTAAAAGGATTAATCGATGTTATCATTAGTAGTTTAACCTTGTCATTTTTGGATATAACACAATTCACTGATGTGCGTTTTAATCTACTCATACGTCCTTAGGTTGATAATGAATGGAAAGCCTTCATGGCACTAAAGCATCACACGGCTGTGGCAGCACTGAGTCGATGTCTGGGCAAAACAGAGGCTGTGGCCAAAGCCGAGGCCACACTGGCAACAGAGCAGCTCCGGCAGGATGAGCTGGTAAAGCTGTGCATGAGACACATCAAGCTCAAGATGAAGATCCACAGGCTGGAGGTAGAGCTGCAAGAGGTGGAGGAACATGGACGTGACCCACTGCAGGTTCAGTACCGACAGCTGCAGGCTGCCAGGCTGGAGCAGAAGAAACAGGCTGAGAAGGAAAATGAGGAATGCATGAAACTGCAGGCCAAGATCATCAGCAGCTTAGAGGTGAGATGGAAGGTTTCTAACATGATCATGATGTGAGAAGGTTTTTTTTCTAATGTAGGATGTGATTTCCCAGGTCCTGACCAACATCAAAGAGAAGCTGTCCTGGTGCCAGAAGGAGGTCAGTGGAAAGCAAGAGGAGTTGGCAGAGGTGGAAGCCACAGTGGCCAGAAAGAGACACCTCCTGACCAGAACAAAGAAAGCACGCAACAGGCTACAGAGAGACAACCAGAGGCTGAAGGAGTGCCGTGGACTTCTGGGTAACATGGTCCTCCTGCAGGACTTTGAGAAGACGGCTGATTCCTGCAGCCTCCTAGAGGAGCAGCTGGAGGAGCTGAAGTGTCGACAGGCGGAGCTTGTACTTTCCTCTGGCAGATGGAGGAAGAAGATGAACACAAGTCAGTGAAGTAGAGGTTCAAAGATTATTGATCCATCATTTATCCTCTTATCCAGGTCTCAGGGTCAGCAGTCTGCACGATTGCCACACAAATAACATTCTGCAGCCTCCCTGCAGGTGAGCCCATTGGAAGTTCCTTAACCACTATGGCAATCACATCAAATGAAAACGTTCAACAGCAGAAATGGCTTTTTTGTATATTTTTTCAATGTTTTAAGCAAAATGACAGTCTTACATTGTGCTGCTCATTGTACATTTTTTAAATAAATACTGTAGATCATATATGTTTCATGTTGAATTTTTTCAGGCATCACTGTTTAACCGAGATTTATAATAATTGACCTGGTTTCATACTGAAGGGAAAAAAATACAGGTATAACTATTTTTATTTCCATTATCTTGTTTTTTTGTTTTTTGTTTTTTACTGCTAAATTTCACTGAATTCGACATTTAAAACTATCAGTTGTATGAAAAAAAAATGTTTTGATTCAAAATCAAGATGAGGCTCTGGCTGCACTGACTTTGCAAATACATAAAAACAAAGCAAAACCGCTGGGACAAGACTATTTGAGAAAATATTTGTTGTGCGCATTTCTGGTCGCAAGATGTCACTGTTGTTAGCCAAATGTTTTTCATCGGACGGCTGCGTCTGAAAAATAGCAGGAGATGCTGCAACCGACAATTAGATATCTTTTGATATTCTATTTATTTTAAAAGTTATACGATTGATGTATAAGATGTGGTTTATATAGACGTGTCACAGAAAAGGAGTAGAAATGCAGAAACTTTATGTAGGAAATAGTGTTAAGTTCAGCTAAATTAGAGTGGTCAGCTTTTCTTTAGCGTCCGGATTTAGGCGGGACCGACCGGTTTCTCAATGATTGCCTGACGTTTTCACAGCATTAAACCGGACTAGAATTATGGTTCTAACTGCTTCCCGAACCAGTAAACTATATCTACAGTATACAGTAGCCTAAATTTATATTTTCATGTAAGCTGTACGGAAAAAAAAAACAGACCAATAGTGTCTGGGCTCAAAATTACACTAGTCAATAGACAATAGTCCATTTCAGGATATATGGTTTAGAAGCACTAGGAACAGGCAGAAGAGAGAGGCAGAATTAAAGATGCTGAGATACTCTTAAAGAGAAATAAGTATGGACAGGAGCAGGGATGAGGTGATTAGAGGGACAACACAGACAGGAAAGTTTGGAGAAAAAGCTGAAGAAGCCAGATTGAGATGGTTTGGACATGTTCAGATGAGGGACAGTGGTAGAAGAATGATGGAGCTATCAGGTAGGAGACAAAGAGGAGATTGATGGAGGCAGTGAGTGAAGACATGGAAGTAGTTGACGTCAGAGTAGAAGATACAGAGGACAGAGTGAGATAGAAAATGTTGACTCGCTGCGGCAAACCCTGAAAAAGGGACAAGCCGAACGGAGAAGAAGAAGAAGTCAAATTGAGGTAAAAACACAGACACAGAGTTAGTTTTATATAACACAGAATGTAAGAATGTTTTAGTTCTGTCTCAAATCAATCAGTAGGAGACATAAACAAGACAAGACAAGCAGTCTTCTCTATCCCAAATGTAACAGTATTGCCCCTTCAACTGTCTTGACTCCCAGAGGCCACAATGGTGCTGAAGATAAGGGTAGAACCAGTTCTCTTAGGGCCACAGATCACTCCTGGCAACTTTCTCCAGTTGTTCCGTCCTACCTAGGCTCTATTCTCCAACTGGTCATCCATCATGACCCCACAATTTCTTGCTACCTTGGTAGGAGCCAGAGGTTTGATTATAATGTGAGTCAATTAAAAATATTGGAGAAAGTACTGAAGACCCATCACTTTTCTGGATTGAAGTAGGTTTAATTTACATATGTGTGTCTATAAATGTGTGTGTCTGTATATAAATATGTGTGTATATAAATGTATGTGTATATAAATGTGTGCGTGTATATAAATGTGTGTGTGTGTATATAAATATGTGTGTATATAAATGTGTGTGTATATATAAATATATGTGTATATAAATGTGTGTGTGTATATATAAATATGTGTGTATATAAATGTATGTGTATATAAATGTGTGCGTGTATATAAATGTGTGTGTATATATAAATATGTGTGTATATAAATGTGTCTGTGTGTGTGTGTGTGAAAATCCAATAACTACACTACATCAGCTACTAGTAGAGTAACGACAAACTCCAAGCATTATTTGTACGATTCTTTATGGTGACAGTAAATTGAACAGTGTGTCATCAAGCAAGGAGGAAGTTCCAGCAGGGTTGAACAGTAATATTGGAAGGCGTTCGATATCTATTGTTTTTAACATAGATACAACATTTCCACAATGTTTTCAAAGATTAAGAAAATATATAGAGAGATTTCCTTTCTGTCTTTGTCTTAAGATGGTAGAAAATTGCTTTAAAATGATTTTTCATCAATGTCCTTCATGATGCTCTGGACCCAGGCGAGCTCTGGATCCACACAAAGGGATTTTCCTTTTTGTGTCAAAAGGCTGAAACACAAAAATAAATGTGATATGTAATATATGATAAAATATTAATAAAAAATAAAATGATAAAATAACTATTTATACAGCTTTGTATTAACAGATTGAAATGTTGAAATGAGTGTTAATTCATATTATTGAAATATAAAATTTATTTTTTAACACAAACTTTACACTCTGTGGCCTGAGAACTTACACGACTCCAGTCTTTGCACAGCGGATGTCAGTGAAATCATATGAGGTGACGAGGGTCCTCTTCAATCTTCTTGGATAATATTTGAAGCAGCAGTCAGTAGGTCCAAGGGAATCTAAATAAATGAAAATTAGAAACAAAGGTAATCATGAGGTCAGTGGTCCGTGTCCAGGAGAGAGGAGACAATCAGATAGTACTCACTGCTGCAGATCACAGAAGACAGCAGTGCAGCGCCCACGATGACGAGCAGGAGGAGGTGAAGGTTCTTCATGGTGATGCTCTGGATGGAGAATGATGTTCTCAACTGCAGTGTCTCTGGTTATCAAGCTGTCAGGGTGCACACAGTGAGAGGACAGGCGGGTGGGGGTGAGGGGGTTAAGGGGGTACAGAGGAGGAAGACAGGATGTGGTTTTCAGTATATATTGAAATGAGAGAAATTTCCCGCTCAGCTTCGGTTAACAAGTTAGTGGTTAGCTGCAGATGAGGTCCTGCAGGTAAAATATGTGTGTATATCTGTATACACACTAAGGCAAAATAATATCACATGATAGTGTGTGTGTGTGTGTGTGTGTGTTTCTATGCAGAGCCCGGGGAACTCTTACTTGGTTTAGTACTTACCAGAGAAAAATATCGAAATAGATTGTACAATGTAGCACTGTATGATATATGTATATATATATATATATATATATATATATATATATATACATATATATATATACATATATATATATATATATACCTTCAACTGGTCCAAAATGCGACAGTCGGCATATTGACTGGAACCAAAAGACAGGAGGACATAACTCCCATCTTAGCCTCCCTACACTGGCTCCTAATTAAAAGTAGAATTTACTTCAAAGTTCTATTATTAACTTACAAGGCCCTAAATAATCTGGCCCCTTCCTATATTAAGGACCTGCTCTCCCCCTATAAACCTAGCAGACCGCTCCGATCATTAGATTGTGGTCTATTAGTGGTTTCAAAAATTACTAAGAGTAGAACAGGTGGTAGAGCCTTTAGCTACCAAGCCCCTCTTCTTTTGAATCAGCTTCCGCCTCATGTCAGGGGTTCTGATTCGGTCTCTACCTTTAAGGTGAGACTAAAAACCCAATTTTTTGAATGTTTAACATCAATCCTGTAGTTTACACCAAGCTGCTATAGGTTTTTAAATGCTGGGGTAGGGGGCGCTCATATCATACATTTAGAATAAGCGCATGGTCTTGGCAACCCTCCTCCTCGTCCCTGTCTCACTCTCTACTCCACAACTCTCCCTCAATCTCTTGAAATCTGTTTTAAACTACTGTTTTTCTGTTTCTCTGCCCCATTCCTGATGAATGGGAAAATGCCATGACACGAATGGGCCGATGCCACGACTAGGATATCCGGGACTGGGAGGATTAGCAGTAGGATGACCGGGATCATAGCCTCACATACCTACTGACGCAACGGCTACTGGAAGCTTTTCAAATTTGACTATGTGTTGTACCTTTGTACTTGTTTTATTTTATTGTATTTTTATGCCCTGGTAACATCCATTGCACTGTCTGTCCGTCCAGGGAGTGGATCACTCTCCTCTGGTTCTCCCTAGGGTTTCTACCGGTTTTTACCTGTTAAAATTGTTTTTTCCCTCGGTAGTTTTTCCTTACCCTGGCTGAGGGTCTAAGGACAGAGGATGGTACCAACCCTGTAAAGCCCTGTGTGACAAATCTGATTTGTAAATGTGGGCTATAGAAATAAAATTTGATTGATTGATTGATTGATTTATGGGAGACAAGAATGGACAGGATCAGGAACAATGTCATTAGAGGGACAACAGAGATACGAAAGTAAACTCCTGTCAAGACTCTCCTGTCAAGATTCAAAACCTGCTCCCATGAGCCTTTGTGCCATTAGCGCACCACCATTCGCTACATAGCCCCCACCTGAAGGTTCAGACAAACCCATCACCCAACAGAAAGTCAGTCAAATAATCAGGGTGACTTTGCTGTCAAAAAGGTGATCTGGGGCTCCTCAAAGGAGCACCCTTGGTAGCATCACCCCGATCACAGTCTGGATCCCTATCTCCCTCCCTGACAAATAAGGCAGGTGTGTATAAATCCTTACACAGCTTGTCCGCATCCACACCTGGCCCCCACCAGTGGCATTGCGGGAAGAGCAATACACCCATAACTAAGCACCAGGTGGGAAGGCTTGCCCCTGGCAGCGTGTGTCATAGGCTCTCATCTGGCATAGGTTGGAATTGCATCAAGTGTGGAGGGTGTAGGCACGGACGCCCTGCCGGCGATCCCTTTATCCTCCAGTAGTAGTCTCTTTTCTTTGCCCCAGTATCTCTGTCTCAGGTGAAACTCCAAACACCAAGTCCATTAGTGTTCGCATGTCTCTCCCAAACATGAGAGCTGCAGGAGTACACGGACTGGACACCTGGACAAGTGAGGATTTCAGTCCCGCTGGTGTTGGCTGATAAGGATGCAAACTGGGTAGCCAGGGTACAGTTAAACAAGTCCGTCACTTTGAAGATGAAGTGGTGCGGTTCTCATCTTGTTCACACCCAGACGAAGACAGACCTCACTGAAAAAGTTGGACTTAAAGTTCCCCAAAACAGGAAAACGTCTCATCAACCAAGCTTTTCAGCCTTTGTGGTTGCTCTCTCATCCGCCACGGAATATGCCTCATGCCACTTGGTAAAGCAATCCATCGCTCCATTGGGGCCACTGACAAGTACCGCTGTCGGAGCAATGCATTGGAGCACTGGGTGGGTTCTTTCTGGGTGGTGCAAGAATCACAACAGTGCACATGTAACTCCACATCATGTTGACAGCCTGGCCGGAAGAATCTACCTGTGAGGCGGGTCTGAGTTTCTTGGAATTCCCATAATGTTCCGTCCCCACCATGCCATGGACATCTTGAAATGTAAAGACATTTCTGCCCACTCTGGACACCACCCCGTCTCCAACCACACTCTCCCTAGTGCCAAGTCCCTATCAGCTCCCTACTGCTACCTATATTTGTCAGTATCTAACACTTGCCACCAACTGTGAAAGGGTGAAAAAATCACATGTTCCTGGTTTTGTCTTGCAACTGAAATTCCATTTAGTTCTCCTCATATTATTTATCCCTTGCCAACCTGGTATAAATCCAGTTTGATCTGGCTTGATTATTAGGCGTATACATTTTGCATCCGATTTGCAAACAGAGCAAAGTTATTGGTCTAAAGAGGAGCAATTTGTAGGGTCTTAACCTTTCTTTGGGATAATGGATATTGCCACAGACCAAGATTTTGGGAGGTAGTAAATTTCCTCAATCTCCTTTTCTGTGAGTGGATCTCTCATTGCTTTAGAAATACCGTACTCTCAGTTAATTTGGGGAACTTTGTTTTCCTTAATACAGTTTTAATCTTTTCTATTTTGTTTGAGGACTTTTCTGAAATAGGGTGGAGCTGTATTTTTTTTGTAGTGGGATTCATTATCTTTAACACTGCACAGTCTACTTGTTCCTTACGTAATTGAAGTACTTAAAGCGTGCTAGCCGATTCATAATATTTTTGGATAGAAGAATACCCTAACCCTTGTCTGCTTTTGTGTGTTAATAAGTAACTTAATGTTTGTCTATATTGGCTAAGAGATTTCAAAGTACTCTGTACTGTGTTAAAATGTAATTTTGGTTGGTGGTGTGCCCCAGGATTTTGTAAATGTAAAAAAATGTGCTGCGACTCAAAAAGGTTGAAAATCACTGGTATAGATGACAGATGACTTCTTGCAATCATTTATCGTCTTTTTGTTATTATATCTGCTATTTATCAATGGGTTGGACGGACCTCGCTAGTAACATATACTAATGTACATATTGTATATGTATACAGTAAATTTGTATATAGAGTATATATTAATGTATATAAATACAGTATATATCTGTGTGTGCGTGTATGGGAAAATCCCAAAATGACACTAGCTACTGTCAACTACTAGTAAAGTAAGAACACACTCTGAAACATTATTTGTACGATTCTTTATGGAGACAGTAGATTGAACAGCGTGTCATCAAGCAGGGAGGAAGTTCCAGCAGGGTTGCACAGTAATCTTAATGATTAAGAACAACATGTTTATTTTATTTCTGTCTTTGTCCTTCTTCAGATGGGAGAAAACAGCTTTAAAATGATTGTCCATCAATGTCCCTCATGATGTTCTGGACCCAGGCAAGCTCTGGATCCACACAAATGGATTTTCCATATTTTGTCACAAAGCTGAAAAAAAAACAAACAAACAAATAAATAAATAAATATTTCTTCTTTTTCTCCTTTTAGCTTGTCCCTTTTTTTCAGGGGTGGCCACAGCGAGTCAACATTTTCCATCTCCCTCTGCCCTTTGTATCCTCAACTCTAACTCCAACTACCTCCATGTCCAGGCAAATCCACTCCTGATTTTGTGCCCTCCTCTCCGTCACGCAGCAGACCGGCTGCCGTTTCCAGCGTCTCACCATCGATTCGTTTATGCCAAGTTTACGCGCAGCAGCTATGTTGCAGTCTTCCTCGACGCATATATTCCACCGGTCTTAATCTTACCTTTTCTACTCGAGCGCCCCTGGCGGCCGTTAGAAAAAATACATAAATTTGCCGCATCACTGAATAAGCCGCAGGGTTGAAAGTTTGGGAAAAAGTAGCGGCTTATAGTCCGGAATTTACGGTATTTCCACTTTGTATCGATATCAAATTGGAAGGTATTTTTTTTACACAAACTTTCAGTATTACATCAAACCTAAAGTTTCCAACTCAGTGACCTAAGAACTTACATAACTCCAGTCCTTGGACAGCGGATGTCAGTTAAATTGTATGAGCTGATGAGTGTCCTCATCAATCTTCTTGGAAAATACCTTAAGCAGCAGTCAGTAACTCCAAGGGAATCTAAATAAATGGAGATTGGGGACAAAAGTTACCAGGGATCAGTGGTTTTGACTCCAGGAGAGAGGAGACAACAGTACTCACTGCTGCAGATCACAGAAGACAGCAGCGCAGCGCCCAGGATAACAAGCAGGGAGAGGTGAAGGTTCTTCATGGTGATGCACTGGATGGAGAATGATGTTCTCAATGGCAGGCTCTCTGGTTATGAATCTGTCAGGGAGCACGGAGAGAGAGGACAGGCAGGGGAGACGGGGGCACAGGGGGTATAGGTAACAGAGGTTTTGTTTGTTTTGTTTGTTTACTAGTTGTGTGACTCCTTGCTTCAAATTAATCATTGCTGATGTCATATCAATGTGTTTATGTTCCGACTGATAGCTGCTTGGTTTCTGAAGAAAAAAAATGATAGAAAATGCTGATTCACTGAAGCAAAAAGCACTGGAAAAAAAAGTAGTAGAGGTTTATTGAAGAGTATTGATAACCCCTTGAGTAGCTTATATTTCTTAAAATATATACAGTATATACCGTATTTTTATGACCATAAGGCTCACCGTACTAAAAGGCACACATAACTAAAAGTTATGTGTGTCATTACTATATTTAACTATATATATATATTTTATATATAATCAATGCCCATACTTCCCCCTTTAACGTTCTCATGGTGTCCTCTACTACGTTCGCCTCACAACAACAACACACAGGGCGCACTGCACTGTAGGGCGCTCCACACATTTTGAAGATGTGATCTAAGACTTTTATGTGCGCCTTATAGTCGTGACAATACGGTACTCTTTATATGAAATACCTTCATATTAGGGACGGTTGATAATATCGGTCTACCGATACTATCGGCCTGATCGGGGAAATTATTAATTTCGGGGTGAATCACAACACAACACAAAATGTTAAAAATAAATCTGGAATTTTTCTATAACTTATATTGAAGTAGTGTATTTTAGAATGCCTTTCATCGGGCATCACAATAATTCAGGGGAAAATCACCTGCATATATTGGTATCAGTTAGTATCAGTTTCGAAAATTAAGTGTTCAGGCAATATTGGGTATTGGCAATTGTTAATATCAGACATCCTTACTTAAGATTAAATGAAAAGAGTACCTGAACTCAGGCTTTAATATTACAACAATAAAGTATTATCTATAACTGATCACTGGAAATGCAGTAACTTTCTAAATAATTATTAAACGGGGGGTTGGCAAAACCGAAATTGTCCACCACTGGGCGGCAGAGACGTCAGAGCTGATTCTTGTCCTTACAAAGGTAAATGACCCAGAGTTTAATCAAGCAAATGTTTACAGTGTAGGAGTTTAAACATCTCTTTATTTTAATAAAACCTCTGTTAATGTACATATCGGGTGAAACAGAGTAGCACGGTCACCGTGTCTTCGTCTCATCAAGAGGAACAAAAGAAACTACTTCAGACAACCAGATAAAACCAAAGACAAATCAGTGATGAAGTCACAAAATAAAAGTTTGGTGTTTTAGCCCCGTGTAGATCACATGGATCACAGGGCCGGATCAGACAGATTCATGGATTCACAGAAACAACTCTTCAAAATAATGTCTCTTACATTTAGGCTGAGGCACAACTCAGAGGATCACATATATGTGCAAAAAAACTTTTATTGCCGTCCTGATGACTGGTGCCTCATCACTCCCGGAGGGAGAGACGTCACCGATTTTGGACAGAATCAGTAGCACAGCACGACACACGCAAAGCAGCTTCACACAATCCACAGCAGAACACAGAGGGTAAACGCACAAATCTTACCAGACGTCAAACCCGGAATTTGTGCAAACTGAGCTTTTCTCTTCAAAAGAAGAGAGTCGTGAACATACAGAATTTCTGCACTTATCCAACAACGAGGTCTAGTGATAAAAGAAAAATGCCATTTTGAAAACCTTCAACAAGGCAGCCGACTCGTACGACCACAGTAAAGACATCACTTCATTTACATTTAACCAGATCATCAGTCAGAAGCTGCTGCTCGTGGCAAATTAGGTCCAATTTCTTCAGAGTGCAAAGTCTGTGGCCCAATTCAGGGACTGCAGCCCACATTGGCCACTCAAATATTTTTAAAATGCATCACATTGCAACTGGGCTGATCTTTTCTGTTTTATGGATCATTATTAGTAAAGTCAGTAGTTCTCAAAGTGGGGGGCACAGCTATCCGTAGTACCCTGACTAAAATGGAATACAACTGTTATTTTATCTTCCTCGTTCACTTACATTTGCAGTCTTTTCGGGTTTTTTTTTGGTTTTTTTTAGTGTTTTAAACAAAGGTTAGTTAGTCGAACTTTAAGTACCAAAGTGGAGTTTAATTCGTTCTTCAACTCTACCTATCTATCGATCTGTTAAAGATAACAGATAGGTTTTTATAAACTTTAACCATTCTGAAATAAATGTGTTTTTGATGAAAAATATGAGCCTTAATGTTTGTTGATTATCAACTGATGCCATATCATAACATTGTGTTGTGGCCATATCGTAACAACACAATGTTATTGCATTTTTAATTAAAACCATAAAAGGAAAACTCCACTTTCTGTAAGATGTCACCCTTGTGTTTTGCCAATTATTTCCCATGAACGAGGAATTCCCAGTAAGCGCGGGTCATAAGCTCGCGTTGATTAAGTCCCTGCCCTTTGTACACACCGCCCGTCGCTACTACCGATTGGATGGTTTAGTGAGGTCAGATGTGTATAAGAGACAGGTGTGCGCCTGTTGGACAGGGCACAGCAGGAAGTCGACTACAGAAATCCAGACCGTTGTGCCATACAGCCAGTCTCAGTAATTAAACAAAATTGCTGCCTCTTTCAGTGGCTACAAACTAGCTAGAGAAGAATTGACTTGTCTGTGGAGGATAGTCTCAGGCGGTGTTTCCCAAACTGGGGCATAGAATTTATTGCCAAAAGGAGTGCAGCAAGTATTTTTTTTTTTATTTATTCATTTTCATATTATTATTTTACATTTTTGTGTGCAATTTTTCTAAAAATCATAGATTTGACTAAATAAGCGCAAGCTCTGAATCTGTCATTGTTTGGTGGGTCAATAATAGGCCCATCTACAAAAGGGGGGCGCTAGAGAAGGAGTTTGCAAACCACAAAGTGGTTGACTTAAACTAACCATTCAGCTTTGCAAAAAAATCAAGACCATGAGGACCAACCTATGGTCATTATACGACAAATGGCCCCACAATTCTATTTCTTAAAATAATAAATAAACACATTCAGCAAAAAAAAAAAAAAAAAAAAAGAAAAAAAACACAATACGTAAGCAGTAACTGAATTTCTCAGCAACTTTGTTGCTCCATACAACCATGTTGACTTTTCAGGTTTTGTCCTGTTCCAGATTAACTGATGCAGGGAATTTGTCTACACAGATGATGATGATGTCAATGTGCCAAAACATTTAAGGTCAGTAGTGAACAATAACTATTAGTGGTCAAATAAACTCGAAAGAAAAAAAAAAGAAAATGGAAGTTAAAATAAAAAAAAATCCAGAGCCAGTTGTCAGCTATGAATGGCAGTGGGCCAACAATGACAAAGTTTTTAATTGTTAGCTTTGAACCAAGTGTAGTTCGACCACATGGCTAGTTAAGCCACTCAGCATTCAGAAAAAGTTTTGAAAAAGTTTAAAATAAAGAACTTACTGATAGGGGGCGACGCTGCATGTGGACAAACTGCTGATATTTCCCTGCTCAATACTGTTTTTAAAGACATCGGGAGAATCACTGTAAGCTTAACCTAAAAAGAAAAGTGACAGTTGCCAGGAAAAAAGTTACACGAACAAAGCAAGGAATCAGAGACATTTTCCCCTGGCCTGAAGACACCTGCATTAGTGCTGGTTGTGTGGATGAGGAGTGTGTGTCGTACATTCTTCAGCCTCAGATGGCCAGAGTTTTTAGTCCTGCTGCTTGACATTTGGACAGAGGATGGAAGGTGGGAAAAAAATTAAGGCCTCGTTTTTCCTTCTCACACCTCACCCCTGATCTCTTCCCTGACTTTGACGTATTTCCGATATTTTTCCTGATTTTCAATAATGTCGTATTGTCAAAACACACAGAAGCAACAAAGAATTTCAAACAAAAGACAACAACAATTTTTGTCCTCAACATAACAAAGGCCTAGTCTGCCCCTAGTGGTCATTGTCATGTTCTTCCTCCTTCAGTGTATTGAGTGTGCATCTTTGCGATTTTGCAAACCGAAAAAGAACCTTCAGGATCAGTCTGCGTTCCACTGTCCTTTCGTTTTTTGGATAAATATTACATAAATGCACACAAAGATATACAGGACTCACGTCAAAGACACAAGAATCAAAAACACAAACACAATGAAATGTATCTCAAAAGTGAGAGTTTGAAGATGAAGGATGTTGGACAATGTCAGACCAATGATGATTGGTGCAATGCTTTGGGGCAATGGTTAACCATGACATTATACTAGTTAAACTGTTAAATGTAACTGCCGCCATGCAACGGACTGGAAATCATGTTTTTACTGACATTTATTATAGTCACTTTCAGTACTTTGGTGAATTCCCATGTCATTTCTTCAACAAGTAGTTTTAATGTCAACAGATGACAATAACTCTACATGCGTCGTGTGCGCCTGTTGGACAGGGCACAGCAGGAAGTCGACTACAGAAATCCAGACCGTTGTGCCATACAGCCAGTCTCAGTAATTAAACAAAATTGCTGCCTCTTTCAGTGGCTACAAACTAGCTAGAGAAGAATTGACTTGTCTGTGGAGGATAGTCTCAGGCGGTGTTTCCCAAACTGGGGCATAGAATTTATTGCCAAAAGGAGTGCAGCAAGTATTTTTTTTTTTTTAATTTATTCATTTTCATATTATTATTTTACATTTTTGTGTGCAATTTTTCTTAAAATCATAGATTTTACTAAATAAGCGCAAGCTCTGAATCTGTCATTGTTTGGTGGGTCAATAATAGGCCCATCTACAAAAGGGGGGCGCTAGAGAAGGAGTTTGCAAACCACAAAGTGGTCGACTTAAACTAACCATTCAGCTTTGCAAAAAAATCCATGAGGACCAACCTATGGTCATTATACGACAAATGGCCCCACAATTCTATTTCTTAAAATAATAAATAAACACATTCAGCAAAAAAAAAAAAAAAAAAGAAAAAAAACACAATACGTAAGCAGTAACTGAATTTCTCAGCAACTTTGTTGCTCCATACAACCTTGTTGACTTTTCAGGTTTTGTCCTGTTCCAGATTAACTGATGCAGGGAATTTGTCTACACAGATGATGATGATGTCAATGTGCCAAAACATTTCAGGTCAGTAGTGAACAATAACTATTAGTGGTCAAATAAACTCGAAAGGAAAAAAAAAAAGAAAAAGGAAGTTGCATGTTAAAATAAAAAAAAAATCCAGAGCCAGTTGTCAGCTATGAATGGCAGTGGGCCAACAATGACAAAGTTTTTAATTGTTAGCTTTGAACCAAGTGTAGTTCGACCACATGGCTAGTTAAGCCACTCAGCATTCAGAAAAAGTTTTGAAAAAGTTTAAAATAAGGAACTTACTGATAGGGGGCGACGCTGCATGTGGACAAACTGCTGATATTTCCCTGCTCAATACTGTTTTTAAAGACATCGGGAGAATCGCTGTAAGCTTAACCTAAAAAGAAAAGTGACAGTTGCCAGGAAAAAAAGTACACGAACAAAGCAAGGAATCAGAGACATTTTCCCCTGGCCTGAAGACACCTGCATTAGTGCTGGTTGTGTGGATGAGGAGTGTGTGTCGTACATTCTTCAGCCTCAGATGGCCAGAGTTTTTAGTCCTGCTGCTTGACATTTGGACAGAGGATGGAAGGTGGGGAAAAAAATTAAGGCCTCGTTTTTCCTTCTCACACCTCACCCCTGATCTCTTCCCTGACTGAACATCTCCTCAGCTCTGCTTCTGGTCAGAGCAGTGATGTAGAACTGGACAGAGCTGTTCAACACTGCAGATCAGTCCTCTGACTCAACCCGGGGTTAATGTCAGGTCTGCCTGGAGGTCAGGCTCTCTCCAGGAGGACCCAGACGAGGAGACCATCAGTGTTACCTTCTGACCTCTGCTCAGCGCTTCAGCACTGGGCTTCCCCGCTCTGGATCTTTCTGCAACGCCTGCAGGACCTGAAACAAACAGAAAATGTGATTTGTTTGTTTTCAAAGTACAACAACATTAGCCTATATGGAGCCGACGAGCGGCAGTGACGTCCCACCTGAATCCACTTCCTGTTTCGACTGGTCATGTGGACGGCCGCAATGTGCTGGAAGAGCTGGTCGGCAGGGATGAGGTCGGGCAGCCGGGTGAGGAACTGAGCCATGTGGATGAAGTCCATGCAGGTCAGGACCTCCTGGTACAGCCGCAGCAG
The DNA here is from genome assembly GCA_016785265.1 of Paraplagusia blochii. Lineage (NCBI taxonomy): Eukaryota > Metazoa > Chordata > Actinopteri > Pleuronectiformes > Cynoglossidae > Paraplagusia > Paraplagusia blochii. The sequence continues at coordinate 288,297 of JAFBJS010001089.1, read as the reverse complement.
GCCCAGCGCTGTACGGAACAGGAACTCCTCGCCGTCGCGGCAGAACACGTCCCACACCCGACAAGCCAGGTCTAACGGCAGGGACTTACTGTACAAGGTGAAGATCCTGGAGAAGACAAGCAGAGGAAAACATAACAACATATTAAAGACGAAAAAAAGGAAAAAGTGTCTTTCATTCAGGGGTGTTAGAATTACCAGTATGATCAACAAGCTAAAAAAAAGGTTGTTATATTTAGATCAGCAGGAAATAATTTTAACGTAATATATATTAAAAACTAGATATTGCTCATAATGAATTAACAAATGTTTTTATTTTATTTTAGATTGATTAATAAATCAATCAATGATTTGTTCATTTTATCAATAAATTCATCATAATTATTTATAAATATTTGTAATACAAATTTATATTATACATGGATACAATTTTAACTTCTGAATGCAAAAAGTCTTATTTTGGAATTTATTTAAAACAAATACAGAGTGAAGTAAAGTAGTTTGTGTAATATTAAGCATTTTTGTTTTTATATTAAAAAATATAGAAAATTTTTGTATGGTGACTGTGCTGCTTTTTTTCCTGAAATAACAGCTATTTTCGCAAAATTATCTGTCATTCTGTCTACTAAAATTTTGTGCGAGTATAATTTAACACATATACATACACACACACACACACACACACATGTATAAAGTAGTGGAAACAGAATTTAGTTTCACCCTATTCATAAAAAAAAAATATTGACAGCCAGCAAGATTAGGCCATTTTTTAACAATTAAAATTTATGTGATGTATTTTTTTGATGTTGTTATAAAACACTGATGTCGCTCTTAAATTCCACAGTTCACAAAATAATCAGACATCTGGATGACATAACATTATTTCCATTTCCACAAGCAGTGGGTAGAGCTCGCAGACACACAGCCTACATACTTTTATCATTGCACACACACACATGCACGCACGCCTGTCTTGTTTTCTCAGAATTAACTCTGACACTGAAAAGCACGGAGGCAAAGGTGTGAGGTTTATGACTTATGTGTTTCATCCAGGCTGAAGGTCAAGTGTGGGAACAAGCTATAATCTGAGCCCCATTACATCACTTCACTGTTCCATCTGAGAGAATTACAAGCCCAATGGTAACATCATTTCAATAAAAAACCTTTTACATGGGTTTACCTGTATAAAAATGTCATCAATAGTCACATGACACGCGTCGACTCACCAGTCAATTAAATATATGTCAGGCGTCAAGTTGTTTTTCTTGAAATGTGCAAAGAGCTTTGGTAGGTTTTCTTCAAAGAACACTTCAAATGCTGCAAAATAGGTTAACATCTGTAGGAGACAAACACAAACAATATTTAACCAGGCATCATGCACAGTAGGCACAATAGAAATTGACTGCTGGTGAAAGACTGAGTACAGAAGCCTTAGAGTAAAGTTCAAGACGGGGCAGTTGAAGATCTCAAATTACAATTTCAGTTTTAACTGCAACTCCCCACATAGCCTCTAGTTGAGAGGTGAAACCTCTTCAAGAAACCTATTCCATCCAGTTGTCCTTGACAGACTGTATAAATGACGATGTATATTTTTGACATATTACACAAGCAATTACATATATATATATATATATATATATATACACATACATATGTATATATATATACATATACATATATACATACATATATACATATATATATACATACATATATATATATATATATATATATACATATATAGAGGGAACACAAGTCATTGTTTCTTAGCCCCGATAAAGGACGAGTGTTGTGTCAGGAAGGGCGTTCAGTGTTAAACTTTGGACAAATAATGATGCGCGACTTTGCAGGATGGAACAACTGAAGAAGAGGGTCAGGAGTGATCTGTGATAGAAGAGAGTCAGCTAAGGTGAAGGGAAAGGTTTACAG
>JAFBJS010001089.1:207048-277347 GCA_016785265.1 Paraplagusia blochii | reverse complement strand
ACGAAATGTCACCTCTGTATTTAACTCATCACCAAAGTGAACAGTGGGCAGCTTTGAGCTCCCGGGGAGCTGTGAGTGGGGACGGTGCCATGCTCAGTGGACCTCAGTGGTAACTTGGCGGTAGGGGCATTCGAACCGGGGGCCGCGCGGACCCAGGTCCGCTTCCTTAACCATTAGACCACCAACTGCCCCAACTGAATATCTTACTCTAAATTTTGTTAAATATATGTTAAAGTGTCTGTCTCAATACAATATGATTCTCACTTTACCCTAGTGATTGTCATCTTGATATAGAATTATATGTGTAGTTTTTATTACTGTTATATTTTTTATGTTATTGCTCAGGTTCTACCACTCTTTTTTGAGATCTACTGGTAGATCCAGATCTACCTATAGGACACCCCTGGTTTAATTAAACATTCTGGATGTCAGTGTCCTTCTTATCTTCATTACATAAATGTGAGTCTCGTTTTTGCAGACTTTTTTATGTGCCAACTCCTTTTATTTGGACATCAGATACACTCATCATTAACTTAAGCACCAATTCAAAGGCCACCTACAAACAAAATGGACCTCAGGCTGGTCTTTTCTGTTTCGATTACAACTTTACCTTTAATGTTGGTGATTTGGAACCTAAATTAAGTTTTTATTTTGAATGTATATTAAATCATTATGTATTAAAAGGGTTAAAGAAAAAATAAATCCAGCAATTTCTTCAGTGATCAGTCAGACATAATGACATAAACTAACTTCTGCTGTAAACCAAATTAAAAACTGTGTTCCTGCCTTTAGGAGTCAGTTTACAAAAGCCACAGAGACGTGTCAGACATGTGACTTATTTGTTTTCTAGCATTTGTCAGCTAGCGTCTAATGAGTTTGCACTTCTCATCCAGCCCTGGCAGTGAGAGGGAGGGGGTTAGTTGATGTTGATGGTTAATCTTCAGAGGCCACAGTACATTAACACGGGGTCATCCATCAGCTGACTGAATCACCACTTGTGAGTTTGTGCGACGGTTCAAGGAAGACTGCAGAAAAGATGCCCTGCGTTTCAAGGCAACCTGGGAAGGTAATGTAAGTAGAACAAGTGCAATATGATCGCTGGCACACAATCGCACGTTACTGTGCATCTACAATGTTCCTTCACTGGTGCTGAGGCTGGTAAATAATGCAGAGTGAGGCCTATGGGCAAATGTGTATTCACACTGATAACATGTGCATTACTGACCAGGAAATGTACTTTTAGTGATGCAGCACATTGATTTTCTCTCTAGGCCCTAGAATTCATATTTTGTGATCAATGCAATAAAAACTACTGTAACTTAAGCTTTGTCAGAAGATCAACCTTCATTAAATGAAGGAAAAGCCATAAAAGAAAACTAAGGATGTGTGACTGAAGTGAGAAAGAGTGTTTCATTTGTTATTTGTCAGTGAGACACTCAAGCAGGACCCCAGGGAGCATTGTCATTTTCATCTATGCATTTAGCAGATCCTTTTCTCCAAAGCAATTTTTATCAAGTATGTATTTCATCTGGGAATAAAATCCCAGATTCTCTTCTTTCAAGGCATGTATGCTAACCGCTACAAAATGGAAATACAGTGACACCTTAGCATCCGGTGTGGATCCAAACTTGCAATGCTCTGAACACAAGTCCATTGATTTTCCCAACAATTCAAGTGGTGTCCAAACAGAGGGGGGTGCAGAGCTTTTATTTGTATAATAGTGATGGCAGTTGCACTAATTTTCTACTATATATTCTATTTTTTAACCATAGTAATGAGGAATTATCCTGTGTTCACTGTCTTGTCATTTGAAAGCAATACAGGTGTAGTTTTCCTTGTTTATTAAGTTGTTGTGTTCTTACCATATAACAAATGAGGAGGATGGTATCATATTGAACATAGAACAGATTGGGTAAATTAAAGAATAATTAGAGAAAATAATTTGGGTCATGAGAACACAAAAAATATCAACCACGACAGTGTTCCCCAAACTTTTGTGCACCACACACCATTTAAAAGTCTCGTATTATTTTCACAGATCAGTCTTTAAGTTGTGACAAATAAATACCCCCAAATAAAATTAAATTTCTGATGTTCTGAAATATTTTCCTACCAATTAAATCTTCAAAATCAAATTACTGGGCATGGACACAAAAATAATTTCTTAAGTGCACACAGCCTATAATCTTTCTGCAACCAGACTGGTTTGTTGTGGTTCAAGTGTAAGTAATTGCCAGATGTGTAGGTCCTCAGCCCAGTGGTTGGGGACTAAGAGATGCATTTAGTCCAACAGAAGGTGAGTGGGAAGTGGTACATGCAGCACTAGCAATATGTCTGTAGGTGGATTTTAGAGTGCTAGTTCACTGTCCTTGCAGCTGGACTATAAAGGTGATTCATGGTTGAAACTGCCCTTGGTTTGATGGAGCATGACACAGAGTGAGTCACCAGTCTTGGGACCATTTGACTCTACTCTTATCTTACATTCGCAGATTATTTCCTTTCTCTTTCTTCCCACTTTGTAAATACAGACAAGTCATTGCAAAGGTTTACAGGGTAAAAAAATCAGAAAGATTTTGAGACTGAAAAGACTGAAAACATTCCTGTTAAACTAGAGACTTTTGGGAAAGACACAGCTGATATTACTTGGCATCTACAAATGACTAGCAGCACGTGTTACCAAGGTTAGACCGAAAACAAGTTTTTCAAGAAAATAAATCTTCTTACAGCTAAACATTTCTTTGTCAATTAGCAACTAGTTTAACTGGTGCATCTGCAACGTGGAGCAGTGAGCAATATTGTGCTGGTTTATCTTCCTGTTTTTCCCTGGAGTATTTTTGCAGTTGATCTGAGAAATAGTTTCCCCCTAGTAACACTAGAAGTATTACATCTTTTCCAAACTTGACCATTTTCAGTCATGACTATTGAAATGCTAACTTTGTCTTTCATAATTTTATTTCGTACTGTCGCCAGCAAATTCTCTTTTGGCTGGCACGTGTCAAAAATGCACTAAACCATCTTCTGAACATGTCTTGACCTTAGACCAAATAGATAAAATAATAGTGTGTTTATTTATGTTTATGCAAGGCAAGGACAAAAAAGTCTGTCACAAAAATCCCTCCATTCATTCTTTATGGGAAGACAATATATGCTGAACTCGCTTCTTTAGGGATGATAAGATTTTGGTTCAAGAGCAGTGGGATGGTTTGAAATGTGAGTATGCTAGATCGTGGGGTCACCAACCAGATACCTGGGCACACCTGCCCTCTGGGTACGTTGTAAAACTGAAACTGGTGAATATAAGCGGCACTGTTACTGGGCTTTCTAAATCAGTCAATTGTAGTGATACTCATATGGATGCAGTGATAATGGTAAGAAACAACCCCTGCTATTGTATTTCTCAGAACTAATTATTATTCTAACAGTGTTTGGGATCTTTACATTAAATGAGTAGTTCTTTGTATTACTGAGTGACCTTGAAGTAGCTCTCATGTTTGAAAAGTATGGAGACCTTTTGGCTAGACCAATCCAGTAGCTGATTGATGACCACTGTCTGGCAACATGGCTGCCACTATGGTTTAATTTATTGTGACTGATATAGTGACGTTTTCCCAAAAGTCTTACACAATGGGACAAATTAATTATAAGTGCTTTATACAGATAATAAGAATTTTATTTAAACCTCAAACAAGGAATTAGCAAAAACTGACACTGCTTAAACCAATATACTAAGGTAAATGTAATAAAAAAGTTTATAGTCAGCCATTTTGATGGTCATTTGGGTTACCAAATCAGGTTACCAAATTAGGCATCACCCCTGTAAATTGGTTAATGATAAAAGTACCTGAGACGCTATTAGGTCAAAACCCACAGTCTCACCCAGTGTCACTTAGTAAACAGGCAAAATCACTAATCATTGTGATTATTGATGCCTCTTTTGTTCTGGAAATGTTCAACCAGTAGTTGCCAAAACCTTTTCTTCAACACCTGCACCATCACATAAAAACCTATTTAGGATAAAGCCAAAAAATGGCATCAGGTTGAACAACAATAGCTCAAACCAGATACAGGTTGTGACTCTCTTTAGTTACAGCAACTCAATCTCACTACTGTATATTTGTTAGCGTGGCATTTGGGAGAATTATCTGATTTCTTGGTAGAATGAGAGCGAGTGAACACTTGTCAATGAGTAGCGTTGCATGTGGTCCAACAGAGTCTCTCACTTGACTCGAACTTTGTTGTCATTGTTCACAACTACAGTCTAGGCACTAAAGTGTGGGCATGAAAAGGCACGAATCTCACCCAGGATGGTAACACTGTTCTGTGATGACTTCAGAAGCTGAGTTAGCATTTGGAAAACTTTAGTGTTTGTACTGTTGGTTTACACACAGCTGGCTTCTTTAAACAATACCTTGGTCTGGTGTCATTGAAAACTGCTATGAAGCAGTAATTTATTCTTTAACTTCCTTTGCTGGCTAAGCATTTTATTCAAATGGCAGGCACTGGATGTAGCATTTAAATATATGTACAAACATTTACACCTACTTAATTATGACAGTGTTAGGTAAGCAAATATTTAAAGTCTCATTTCTGCATTTCTGAATGAACAAATGTAACTTTTTCTTTCGTTTTGTCAGCCTAGGTAAATATGACCAATGTTTTGTTGCCAGGGACAACAATTTGATCATCAACATCAGCTACAGTAAAAAAAAAAATAACTGAAACAAACTTAAGATTAGGAATTGTAAGTTTAGAATTATCTTTGTGTTATACTTTAAGTGCAACCCAAGGAGGATTTTGGATATAACAGTTGAATCCAACATATATTTCTTCTTGGAAAATGTACATAGACACCATGTCCAAGCCCACTTGCTGCTACTGCTTTGCATTAAATCTTAATTCCTATAATACTGCCTCTGCCTTGCTGCATACTCCCTTTACCACCCTTTGGACACCAACCCCGACTTAAAGAACCAGCCCAATACATATGAGTGAATGATTTTTAATTGAATTAAGTATTAAGAAGTTAAGACTGATTTTATGGGTTTCTGTGTTACTACTTTGACAATTTCAAGGGTTTCTGACCACTGACCTTGTCTAATCTGGTAGTTTCACACCAGTCTTGGCAAGTTTTTGATGATTTAGTATCATTTATTGAAATACAGCAGCTAGTTCAAATAACATTCACAAACCCACATAATAGATTTTATTGCCCCCCCTTTCTTTTGTCTTGTCTTTATCTGAGTTTATTTTTTTTAAAACAAACAATGTGTTTATTAAGTTGCAATTATTTCGTCATTTGTTGTGCTAGAATCAATCATCGAACTTGTAACTTTGATGGACTTTCAAATGAAAAGGCTACAATTTTTCAACACTTTCTCCACAGAGCAGTAGATACAATTGTTGCAAATCTAGTTAGAATCCCTGACTATAATGATTTAGATATATTTCAATCCAAACCCGGACTAATATATCAAGTCACTGCCAGACATTAAACCTTTTTTGTGGAATCCCAGACCATCAGTCGACATCTGTATTTTCTAAACTCTATCACCGACGCCTGCATCAATTACACCTGCCCCTTACTCTTTGTGAAAAAAAGAGCATAGACCATATGTTAAGGAAGATGCAGTAAAAGTGGGTCATCAGTTTGTCAACACAAAACCAGGAATTTCCATGGCGACTTTAACATCCTGACAATCAGCACCTGTCTTGCACTCTCGCCCTACATGAAGCTCGGCCAGTTGAAAGAGGCTATTGTGTGAAATCCGAGCCACCCTTGTCCTCTGCTGCCTCTCTTTACTGCTCTGACTACAGCTACCCTCTGATTCAGCCAGACAAGGAGAAGGAGACATTGGAACACAATCACATTCACCTGTTCTCCCCCAACTGCGAGTGCTCACTCACCATGAACGCTGCGGATCCTTAAAGATGGCCAGTGCTCCAGTGGGGGTTCAATCTCCAAAACCCTAGCCTATCGTCATCACTTCTCTCGTGAGGGCTCACTCCCGGCAACCAGACACCGAGGAGGTGCTAAAGGAGGCCAGAAGGACAGTCAAGCAGCCGAAAGAGGGACACACCCCGTACTGGAAAGGATGTGGAAGCAGCATGATACCCCCTTTTCCTCTCCCTTAGTCTCTCCCTCCTGCTTGCTGTCTTTTGCTCAGAACAGTGACGTTACGGCTGAGCTGCCCTGCATCACATCTGACAACACTGCTCCTCAGAGAGACTGCGTGTGTGCATGCGTGTGAGAGAGTGTGTCAGTGTCTCAGCATCGCTGTGTGTCCTCAGCCACGGTCTGTGGGCTGAAGCTGCTCGGTGCTCTCTGTTTTTGCTCTCCCAGGCATTCTAGCCTACCTCAGAGCAACAGATTGTGTTACAGCCACTCAGCTCTTTTCTCTTCTAGTGCAGTCTGGAATAAACAATCAGCTGCAGCTCAAGGGGAAGAACATCATGCACAGTTGTTCCAGTTCAAGAGTTAGCGTAGCACATAGCTCTCAGAGTTCGACGTAGCACAACCAACAATTCTTATTCAGAGTCCTTGCAATAAAACACAACATCCCTATTAGGAAATGTCCAACATATCACTCGTATTTTTGGCATTTGTCCCAACAATGAAGGACAATGTAATAAATGTAAATGCAAAGTTATTATAAAACATTTCCACATGAAGGTTGCTCTGCGCCAGTACTTTTACAAGTTGTTTGGCTTGGATTTCGCTTCCCTGACTACATCATTTTTGTCCTAACTGAAACCATATTTTTGGTAATTCTTTACAATAGTGGTTGTGAACAAACTTTGATTATAAAAAAATGATTTAAATGATTTCTGAAAAGCGGGGCATTGAATTTTATTGTTAGTATAAGTAAAAAGGTGTCCTGTTTTCAGCAAAATATTATAGAAAATATATTGAAAAAATAGGGTGGGTATTTTTTTTAAGGAAAAATTACACAGTTTACCATGTTTCTATAAGAACTAAAATGTGTATATACTAGATGCACCAAATTTGTGGCCAATGATTACTATTACTGAAACTACACGTCTGTAACAGGAAAGTATGATAAAAGCAATATCCTGCAAGCAGTGCAGGCATAAATGCAAAGAGCGCTTTCAGTGGAGGAGTCCAAGTCTTCATATTGTTAAATGCAATTAAGGCACTTGTCCTTAAATTATGCACAGGTGGCAACAATGGATGCATGAAAAGAATGCAGCAGGAAGCAAGAAAAGTGCAGCTCACAAAGCAAGTATGCAGCAGTATCGCCAACAGACACTGAAACACGAGAACACCAAAAACTTTAGTTTATTGTTATTGTTGTTCTCAGAGTGTGTTCTTTTGTCGTTAGAAACATGAAACTTTTAATAACTTTTCAGGTTCTAGGTTATAGTATGTGATACATGACTGTTTTATCACTGATTTCCACAAAAGACATGGACTGTAGACTAACAATAATTTGACTATATCTTAACAGATGACAAAACAATTATTCTAACACAATATACTCCTTGATCTGTAATTTACTAATGTATTATGAGCACTTTTTGAGTTTAGAATGTCAGATGTCTAGATGTCAGAAGAACCACTACCGGCCTTTTTAGTGTTCTGTGATCTTCCAAGCCAGTGATTTTCAACCTTTTTTGAGCCGCTGCACATTTTGTACGTTTACAAAATCCTGAAGCACACCACCAACCAAAGTTGCATTTTAACACAGTATTTATAATCCATGAAGGTAATAAAATAATTTGAAAATGTATTTATACTCAGTGTGGAATATGGGCCTATTTCAATGAACACCAATAAAATATACTGGCAGGAATTGAAGAAAGACACACACGAAGCTCTTTCTCAATAAAAGCTCTAGGTCTCTCTCTGTTTTTAGCTTTTATCGCAATCAAGCTTGACAAGCTCAGCTGTGGTTGAAAGCTTTTACCCACACTTCAATATAAACAATTTGAGTGAACAATTACACAAACACATTGCTTCCTTAAAATTTGTTAATTTGTCTTATATGTCTTTGAAGGTTTTTTATATTACTTACTGCAGCTGACTTTCTGAAGAGAACGGAGGAGCTAAATAAAGTATATCAATAGTGTTATTTGGCCAACAGTAATCCGAAAATTACAATACAACAGCTCACTGTTTACAAACAAGGAGTCTGTGAGTTGGGGAGTTGGTTTTACTTTTGTTCAGCACTCATACTAGGGCCTTCATCTGGATCTGAATTTTGTCCAGGGCCCTGTTTCCTTCTCAAAAACGTATTTATCACTGTCACTTGCTGTTACAATCACTGTCGTGTGTAGATTATAGTTACAATTATAGTTTGGTACCAACGTTATTCTCAGAAGAATCAAAGCTAAAATTGAAACTTAATCCATTTGCTAATAAAAAAAAATTTTTTTTTTTTACATTTATTTCCATCACAAATTTACTCAAGGCAGTCATATTATCCATCCATCATGCATTTTTATTTAACATGACTTGACCCAAAATTACAAGACAGACTCTAGTTTTAGATTTGAGTGCCATATTGTTTGTACATTGTTTTACGTGCGAGTGTGTTAACTCGCACGTAACCACGTAAATACGTAATCACCTGTGGTGCATGAGCTCACGTAAAGTTGTTGGGAAAAGAAGGAAAAAAAAAGATCGATTTTTGGACTTATGAATCGATATCGTTCTATTAACAAAAATATCTATTAAAATCGATGAATCGATTTTTTTTAACCCAGCCCTAGTAATTATATCTGGCCAGCTAGATCATCTCAAATATGTACAAGAGCTGGCCCACAATTTTTCCAATTTTCTTCCAATTTCCAATTTTTTCTACAGGGCAGTTGGCCATGTATGAACTGTACACATGAGTGCACAAAAATGTATTATTTTATTTAGAATTTGATTTTACACTGTGCATTGTTGAAATGTGTTAAATAAATGTGTATTTATATACGTAATAATTTTATTAGTTGGACCAATAACATTAATTGTTGTAGCCATACATGCAATGATAATAACAATGATTGGAACAATCATTTCTTTCAATACTTGACTAAATTACTTACCGACTTTAATTATTAGTTTTTGGTTTTGGCCAATAACATCCTTATTATCTGCCTAAACTAACAACATTAAAAGATTGTAGGATAATCAAAACTCATGTCCATATTCTGGCTTAAATTATTTTATGGTGCTCATGTTACACATGCGTTAGGTTTATCTAGTTTGTTTGCCCAGAGAGGACTTTATGATTGAGAGTTGCCTAGAGCCTGTTGCTATAGTTTGATCATAAAAGGTAAAAAAAAAGAGTCTATTCTCCCTCTGGAAAACTAGTCCATTGTGGATGACAGTGTCAAAAGGGGAGTGCAAATTAGTCCACTTAAAAGAGACAGACTCAGAATGGCATCACTACGCTAGGAGTCGTTCAGTTACTTTTTCCTTGAACTAACAGGGAGTGGTATGAACTCATTTAAGTTGTCCTCAAAGGGAACCTGTTCAGAATGTAAATGGCCGGGAGTATATCATCGCAACTGAATAAGAACCACCGGTAATAAGGCATTACACACACAAAAAAACACACACTTAGACAAATAAGTGACTCAGTCTTGTTCTAACAACACAAAAGCCTGAAAGCCTATCCTCTTCAAATGGTTCCTAAGGTCTGGTATCATATTCCATTCACAGATGCGATAAAAATCAGATGCGATAAAAAAAAAAGACAGACGTAAAACTAATGGCAATAACTGAGTTTTGATGTAATAAGCAGCATTTTGATCCAACAGTTTCTATTTCAAAACCAGTACAACCAGTATTATAAATGGGTGAGATTGTCTCAATTTGCCCTTGCAGGAAATCTTTACTTAATTCTGCAGTTCTCCCAGGGGTATTTATAGTGGATGACAAGGCTATCAAACAATCAATGGCATAGTGTGTCAAATATCAGCTTTTTGTTCCCTGTAGTGTAGATTTCATTTCATCGCATTGTAAAGGAAAACCTCTACAAAAATGCTGCCCACAAGATTACAATCTTCTGTAGCTTGAAAAGGCAGTACATTAAGGTTATTGATAGATGATAGATATCTTGCCTATATGAGTGATAATACTGAAGACCTAAAGAACCTCATTATATAATGTTTTTCTGTATAATTAATTTATGTGAAGAAATCTATATTTAATATTAGCAATACAAAGTGATTTTAGTCCTGGTCATTTAAAAAGCTAAGTAAAACGTATCTTACATTTATTTAGCACAGAACTAAAGTTTAACATTTAGCATTGTGAGACTTCTGAAACATATTCCCATCTGCACAAATAACACTGTGTTCAACTGAGAGAGCTCCAATTTAAGCACATGGTAAATGAAGGAACAATTACAGGCTTTAGGAGCCTGTAATTATGAGTTGCCATCTTGTTTTGTGGTTTATTTTGGTCGTGACAAAGCTGTGTTGGTTTTTAACATGGCTCCAGGCACTTTGGAGTTGCCCCCTCCCTTGTGGAATGATGCTGTGAAATTACGTGTCCAGTGTCTAGGTTGACAAATTGCTCTCCTGACCCCTGACATTTGGATTTCAGCCTTAAAGGTTGTAGTGTACGCCTAAGTCACGGCAGGGAGGGCGTGACAGAAAGGAAGGACAAGCAGCAAATTGAGCTGCTAACAGAGCAGCTCAATTTGCTGCTTGTCCTTGAATATTAAATTGTTTCTTGCTTAAATTGTTCTTCTCAATTTAATTTTTTGCTAGCTGATCGTTGATCTCTCTGCAATGTGGTCACTGTGGTAAAGTCAATTTATTTCCATCCACAATGTTAGCAGTTTACAGATATTTTAATATTAGGGAAAAAGAACGTCGAAAGATTTTCATATAAAAGAGTCATACTATTAAGGAACGGAATACACTGGCACAGATTTTCCTAGACGTAAGCTTGGAAGGCCATGTTTAACAGTAAGGTTAACTATTATTATCCATATACATAACATAGTCTACATACATAAACATAACCCACCTCTAAGCCCTATGAACAAGCAAAACAAAAAACTTATTTGTGTTTTTTCTGAATGTTAAATGAAAATGAAATAAAAGATTATTAAAGTCTATAAACATTCTTTAACCTTAAAAATGTGACTTCTCAAATGACAACAATTAACTTTTTCCAAGTAAAAAAGCAACACAGCATTTGTCCATATACGATGATTATGTGATGGAAGTGTAGGTATGAGATTACATTATTGATATTTTTATTGAGTGACTCTAATATCTTGTGTCATTATCTATATATTGTGTTTAATCTGTTGAACTGTTTCATTGTTAACATAATACCTTTGTGGCTATTGTCAAAACATAAACTCAGGTTTGGGCATTTGGGAAAGTCGCCCCCCCCCCATATTTTTGAGATTGTATCTCAAAGAAATTGTTTTTTTTAGCACCGAGCACAGTAGAAAGCATTAAAAAAGCTAGACTGAGATGGTTTGGACATGTTCAGGGGAGGGACAGTGCATAAATTGGTAGATGAAGGATTCTAGAGATAGAGCTACCAGGTAAGAAACAAAGAGGTGATTGATGGATGCGGTGAGGGAGGACATGGAGGTAGAGTAGGAGATATACAGGACAGGGTGAGATGAAAAACGTTGTGGCAACCCCTAAATAAGGGACAAGACGAAAGGAAAGAAGAAGTAGAGTACAGTAGCACAGAAAAGTTAGCATTATCCAAGCCACTGTACACTTGGGACAGTACATAAACCTTTATTAACCTTCATTTATCAATATCTGGTGTTGTACCTTTTGGATTCTTTTTGGGTCTCTGACAGGTGCTTGTCGTGGAGGCACTTTGCCAAACAGTTTCCATCCTGGATCCCTCTGGTCTACAGACTGACTGTCCTTGACTCTTCTGGCAAACAGGCTCCTGAAAGAACCAAGTGAGTTACAGGTGATTTCAGGTGTAGGTCATGAATTAACTGTGTCAATGTAGCAAAACTTAAAGATTCCCTTGACCTCCAAACAGCTAGATCTTTTAATAACTACAATAACTAAGAACATGAGATAAACCTGAGGATTATAGAGCAAAGCCATTTAGGCTTTACACTGGGAGAGCAACAGTGTGACAGTGTATAAGTCAAGCAAGTCAATGAAAGTGAAAAAAATACACAAATATCATGCTGGTGACGTTTTGTTACATTATATTTCAAAACGTGCAAATATTTGATGATATATTTTGTACTTATTTGCATGAAAACGTGCGACTTATTGTTATTTATAGGTAATTATGTTATGACTGAACTGGTCCAACCACCTTGACAATCCTGTTGCATGTGGCACCAGAACCACACTCCTGGTGTAAGTCGTATGATTGGAAAGGATCAGACATCAATAATACCAAAACAAAACAGGAAATAAATAATGTTTTGCAGTTTTATTTGAGAATTTACCTTTCAGAGCTGCCTATGTGTTAGCTTTACTTTCAAACAAAGATAAACCCTGGGCTTTCCTGAATGAGGAGACACCATAGTCAAACAGTGTTTATCTTCCAACAGCCTGTTGTTTAAATAGCGCATGCAAAGCAGGGCTTGTCATCAGCAGGAGCCTTTTTCCTGCTCCTGCTTCCATGCGTCCATGCGTCCATCAGTGCAGCCCTATTATTGAGTCGTCAACTGGAGGGTAGATTAAAAAGCTTGAAAAAAAAAAAAAGCCTGGCTGTAAATAGACAGATAATAACAGGGGTTGTCTGACCAGGCTCCATCTAAAAGAAAGGATCTCCAATCATTTGTCATCTTTGGTGTTCTCGCTATTGTTGTAAAACAGTTTAACACACAAACCCACTGCAGGTGGTGCTACACATATAGTTAAGACGTGTTTCAAACATTACATGCAATTATTTGTGGGTTTCATTAACATCATGGCTAGAACAAAAAAGCTACAAGTGGTAATGTAAAATGTAGACGATAAGCCATCATGTGATTCACTGTTTTTTTGGGGTTTTTTTTATAAAACCTTGTAGTAATACTTTACTTACAGGTTAGACCAGTGGTTCTTAACCTTGTTGGAGCTATTGAACCCCACCAGTTTCATGTCTGCATTAACTGAACCCTACTTTAGTAGGGGGTGAGTCGGTGCGTCTTGACCTCTGCAGTGTCTTGACCTAGGGTTCGATCGAACCCAGGTTAAGAACCACTGGGTTAGACTAAACTACGTAAGAGGGGTTGCCAATAACTTTACCTTGCTTTGGGACTTCTTTGGATTTTACTTTATTCTGGTAAATAATATACAAAAAACTCAAGTGAAAAGTACAAACAAGGATTCCGCAAACCCGGAATGAACATTGCACATCAACCACAAAATCTTAATGTCAGTGATGATTTCTTATTAGCCAAATTATTTACACACTTCACCTAATTAATAAAGCAAATACAATAGAGATCACTACAACTGCTGCATTATTTGATGTTTTCGCACTACCAGTTGAGACTTAATTCCCTTAGACACAGGACTAGTGGAAAAAAAAAAAACTGAATGTAGGAGGCTACAAAACTGTTTTGTTGGTATGCTGACCCTGCTGACTGGTGCTCCTCATGACCAAAGCATCTCATCTGTTTCAACAAGGAAAGTGGCAAGTTGAGGTGGTGGACGCCACTGAGTTGCCAAGATAGAGTCTAGGGAAGAAATCTCAAACTTTTCCTCTAAGAACCGCTGTGGCTGCAGATTTGGTTTGTGGAACAGACCTCTGGTCTTTTTCCTCTTCAAAGCTTTCTATTCCAAACAATAAAGTTATTGAATTCAGGTTCTGAATCAAATATGTTAAAGTAAACAGTTCTTTGGTGTGTCAAGAAGTTACAGTAGAAAGTATTGTTTTCTCACAGTAGGATTTGTTATTAAGACCTCAGGGCTATGATACAATCAAGGTCCCAACCCGTGAAAAGAACAGCCTGAAGATTTTTAGTGAATCAGATATGACATCAAGGTTTTAGTGGACCTACAGTTTAATATGTGAATGAAAATGGAAGCAAAGAAATGTCATTGGAAGAGCTTGAAAATATTGTTACTGATAAAATATACATGATGTATATTTTTGTCTCAATAAATAATGAGTAAACTAAATTACCCTAATTTTAAAATACATTTTAAAAGCTGTTAATCAGCAGTCAATTTATGCCCTGGACTGTAACAACCCTCTGGATAAATCTGTTTTCAACTCAATAAACTTATGTCTCAACGGTTTAATCAATTTCAATCATATCTCAGTACTCAATTCTCATGTTCCATTCTGGAACTATCCTGGGAAAAAATAAAGTAAACACCTGAGGTTTTTCCATATAGTGAATAAAAATAATAATCCTGAAACACAAGTTTATCATCGCAGTCAAGATAACTTCAGCAGCTGGGTATTCCAGTCAATGCTTTTTGGTTTTTCTTTGTGACCACATTACCCACCAGCTTTACTATGTTAAAAAACAACAGCACATATGTGAGATAAAGGTGAGCCTGAAACCCAATGTGAAGCCCACTGCAGAAAGAATGTACTAAAGGTCCACAAGTTCATATTCCTTGATGTTTATCAGTTCTATTGTTGCTAGATGTTCAGTGACCCTTAGCCACAGCAGTTATTTAACACCTCAAGTAATGACAAACACCAATAACAATCCAAAAATCAGTGCAAATGAGTACATAAATATGTAAATCCATATACGTGGGCATATTCAGCGCGAGATTAAATATTGACTTACACCTTGAACAATGAATGCAAAAAGTAAACCTTTACCTGCCACTTAAATAGTGTGCTGTAAACTTCAGCTGAACAACACAAGTCAAAGTACAGATCACCTTTTAAAACGCTGACACAGGTCCATTTATAAAACCTTTTTTTTTTTTTCCTGTTGACATTTTCATCCCTGCTGTCAAACAAATATTTAACAAAGCAGAGAGTTTGAGTGGGACTCAAAGCACGATTAGGTTACATGATGGTGTTTGCCTGTGCCTGAACTTCAGTGGCTCCAACAGCTCTGAGAAACATACATTTTTTTAGACAGACGAGATGGCCAGTGAGCAAAAAGGTAAATGTTGCTTTTCTATTATACTACCTGTCCATGTACAGCAGAAGTGATGGAGTCGCCATACTGGGTTGTCACCACAAAAATCACAGAATTCCAACAATCCAAAAATAAAAAAAAAAAACAAAAAAAAAAACCCAGAAAACACAAGAGGATCAGGCACCTCACTTCAGACTGAAAACTTCACAGTTTTAGTCAAAGCGAATGTCCACACCGTGCAGTGGGAGACAGAGGAACATGCTGCTCCTTGCACCTCCCACTGGAGTGTGAGAAGCAGGAATCTAGAGACAACATGGGGAAATGAATAACTTTTACAAGGGAGGAGAGATGACAGAGACTGACTGAAACACAAAGGGCAGGAGGAGTCACACGACGTGCTTCACACAATTATGCAAGTTTTATCATCTAAAACAGTGCTTCCCAATCTTTTTCTGTTACGCCCCCAACCCAGCAAGAAGAAAACAATTCGCGCCCCCCTCCCCACTATCCACTCTCCGCCGCACTATAAATAATAGCATTTGTCTATAAAATAGTTCTAGGTACACCTCTGCATAACATCGTATCCTTGTAATCATAAAGAAACAAACAAACAAAAAAAAATATATATATATATATATAGTTCAACTTACAAGGATGTGCAATTATACTTTATTGTAGTACGGCGGAAAAAAAAGCATGTTCCCCCGGGTCACACGCGCCCCCCTCAGCATTGCACTGCGCCCCCCCCAGGGGGGCCCACTCCACACTTTGAAAACTCCTGATCTAAAAGAAACTGTTCTGAATGCAAACCTTAAACCTTGAGGTCTACAACACTGTAGAATAAACTGTTTACAACTATCCAAACTGATCAAACAAGTGGCCTTTAATATAAAAATACACTCTTTAATAGATTTAACCGGGCTAACAATCTGTGCAGTTGTGTTAAAAGTGACCAATTCAAGCTGCACAAAATTCAACAATCTATGATTTTTCACATGTAACCCACTTTATTTGGAGTAAAAATGATCACCGGAGTATGTTAATTTAAACCAGGAGGGAATATCATTGTGTGGTAACACAAGAGGCTTAGAAGGTATTGCAGAGCATTTTAATCATGATTTAATCAAGGCCCAAGCCTTGATTAATACGAGGGACAACACAGACAAAAAGGTTTAGAGAAAAAGCTAAGGAAGCCAGATTAAGACAGTTTGGATATGTTCAGTGGAGGGACAGTGATTATATTGGTAGAAGAATGATGCAAGAGGTGGAGCTAAAAAAGAAGAAGACCAAGCCTGTTGTGTGTCAGTTAATTATAAAAAGACTAAAAACATTGGTTGTCTTCAGGCGCTCCAACAGAAGGAAAAACTATGAAAAAATCTGTCTTCCAAAGATAAATATTACTTCAGGTATTGTACCAGCAACAGTCTGACAACAACCTACAATTAAGTTGGTGTTTTGTTGAATTGTGGACAGCGCACAAGCTAAGGGAACCATGCAAGAGTGTAAGTAAAGGACAAAATGCCATGGCTAAGTGTCTTCATTAGGCTTGGGTCATGCCTTGCTACTGTCGTAACAAAGAATGCAATGACAGGAAATGAAGGCACGTGTGATTACATCCTGAGAGGCTGTCTTACTGACACTGACTTGTGACCATGCATGTTCGTAAGAACAATCTGTAGAGAATTTTTTTTTCAACAAAGATGACCAGCTATTGCATGGAGGGCAGCCAGATTTTGGTGCTTTTGCAGGAAAATGTAAGCACACGATCACAATTGATTGAACAATCTTAAGAAATGCATAATTAAGCAAACAGAAAGTAGATAATAATTTTGATAAAGTTTAGGGAAAAGTAGGCAGAACCTGAACATACCTGTTGAATAGGCTTGTTAAGGGACTGGGTTTCTTCTGCATGGCATGATCTTCTTGCTGCATGATACCTGAACCCATGTAAGAAAACACAGGAGATGATGACAGCGTCACGTCTGAGAAGGCAGCGCTGCCGCTTTCATCCGTCTCCAAGGTGACAATGGCACTGGAGTCGGAAGTGACGGTGAAATCCAAGATGTCTTCGTTGGAGACGGAGAACTCGGTGCTCATGCTGGACACGCTGCACACAGAGATGTCGTCACTGCGGTTTAGAGCTCCTGCACCCATCCCTGTGGCAGTGGGCAACCTGAGGCCAGGGCTATAGAGGCGATTAGAGTCATGGCTGCTGCGGGGAAAGGTGGATGACTTGGAGATGATGTTCTCACTTGAGCGATTGTCGTCCAAACTTAGAGTGGCAGGGTGATCATCAATGGTGTGCAGGATGTGCATTCCAGCATTGCATGGTTGCTGGTGACTATGGAGGATGGGTTCTGGAGGGTTTATCTCCAGGGTGGGGATGCCCGAGTCCTGGGATGTGAGACTCTGACTATCATGGTCCAGGTCTGAGCAGCTTTTGTTGGAGCTGTTATAGTTGGTTGGGGTAGACGAGCAGGATGGCTTGTAGATGGACGGGATGGTCTCACCATGTGATGATGTGGTAACATCATGGCAGAGGTGATTGCTGTGGTTGTCAGATGTCAGATCTTTAACTGCAGAGCCATTCAAAAGTGTAACTCCTTTAGGCACACCTAAAAAAAAGGATGTGACTGAGTTCATTATTGACATCTTTCTATTACACCTTAGGGCACATTGATCTGATTTAGTTAAGCATAGGGTAGCTGTGTATTAATCACGTTAAATGGTGATCTAAATTAATCATGGTTAATTGCCAGAAAAAAAAAAACATTATTATATTTTAGTGTTTGTTATGTCTCGATATATGTGTATGTATGTATGTATAGCATGCTGTTCAGGAAATTAATATCAATATATTTAATTAAATTATATATATATATATATACATCCTATCCTATCCAAATGACCAGGCTAAAGTTATCTACCTAGACTGAAAACTCTAAATATATTCACTCATATAAACTGAATTTTATTCTCTACATTAACACATAACATATGTTATACTGACTGACTCTATACATATATGACATATATGAAGTTCTCAGTCAAACTAGTATGTGTGTCACAGACCTTCCTACCATGTAGCATCAATGTGCAATCAGGCTGCCACAAAGAAGTTCTTGATCTACATTACCTTTTTCCCAGTTTCAATAGTTTGACTCTGCTGAATGTGTTATTTAACATTGCTGTGTTGCCACTTCAATATTTTAAGGTCTGTTTTATATACCATCAGATAATCTACAGCCAACTATGTTGATAAAATATCATCTTTCTTCAGGTTTTTAACTATTGCCAGAAATAATATAAACACAAAGTCACTATGCTTTAGCAATGGCAATTTTTTTTTTTTTTTCCCCAACATGAGTGGATACGGGCATGTAGGTGTCTTAAGTTGAAAACTAATCCGGCAGCAACCAGTCTGTAACTGGATTCTGTTTTGTAATAAGAGAATTTAAGCAAGGCAACATTAACACTTGAAAGGCAGCTGGGAGGCTACGGTTAAAATGCCCTGTTTGTGGGAACTCTAACCTTTCAAAAAATTAACTCCCGAAAATTGAAGAGTCCACACATTCCTACATTTCCACCTTAAAACCCTCAGCCTACAAGTTGATGATCTGTCTAAGCGCAAAGATGCTTAGTTTTAAATGTGTTGAATCAGGGTGTTTGTTATCAAAAAAATCTCTGACTAACGGTCATAAAAAAAAAAAATCAATTAAAAATTGGCCAAAATAATTATTATAATACATTTAGTACTTAAAATTAACAAACAACCAAGCAAAGCTTTGCACCATGACCTTCAAATGATCTTGTTACCCGTGCAGACTTTGTACCAAAACATTCCCACAATTGGATTATCCCTCAACTAAATGACTTAACATTATAAAATCTGTAAATTAACGACAAATATTATGTTATAGTGAAACATGTCGCATTTATGTAATTTTTTTTTAAAGACTCAACATTCCTTGAGACCTTAATCCCCAAGGAATGAAGCAGTGGAGCATGTGTGTGGGAGGAAAAACAGCTCAAACACTCATGATGTTGATGTTAACAGTCACGGACAACACAAGGTTGCTTTAACTGTAAACAATGTTCAACTCGCTGTGTATTACTTGGCCTCTTTCAATAACAAAAGCCAAAATTAGAAAAAACCTTAGCCATTATGACAATCAGGACAAGAAGAACTTTATGAGCCACAAGTGTCAAAATCAGTCGAATAGGTGATGTAATTTAATTATTGGCAAATATACTGTTTTTTTTCCAGGGATCAGTATCACGTTTTTCTGAAAAGATGTGATATAGTTAATATTTAAAAAATAATAATGTAAAAAAAAAAAAATACCAAACTATGTGGTTTACTGATTGACTTAAAAGTTTACATATAAACAGGGGATGTCTCAAAGTTTGGTTTTATATTAATACCAATGAGAATGTGAGATGGGATTAAATCTGCATGAGTCAGGTAAGTTTTACCCTACTGATGATGTGTTGTTGCAATCATAATCCTGCTCAGTACTTCTTTTAAATCACATCTTTGTCCAAATTATAATACAAGCAGCTGTTTACACTTTCTTTTTTAATTTCTAAAGAACCAAAAATATTTATGATGACATATGTTAAAATCTAAATCTCTCCTAGAAAAAAAAAACATTTTGAATTGACATCCAACCAGATGTCAGATAAGATTTGAGGAAGGTTTGTGGATCAGAAGTTGCCCCAGTTAAAAGGTTATTAGTTTGATATTAATAGTGACTTTATCAAAACCC
Source organism: Paraplagusia blochii (assembly GCA_016785265.1). NCBI lineage: Eukaryota > Metazoa > Chordata > Actinopteri > Pleuronectiformes > Cynoglossidae > Paraplagusia > Paraplagusia blochii. The sequence goes on along the minus strand of JAFBJS010001089.1, from coordinate 257,573 downwards.
TGTAGTAATATATATATATATATATATATGAGTTGTCGATTACAGAATGGTTTTATTTCCTATGTTGTTTTTGTATTAGTAGTATTACACAATAATATTTATTAGCTTAAGAGTTACTATCAGCATTTTCTTTGTTTTGCTGTATATGCAATAAACGGTTTAACATTAATAGCTACCTCTGCACGTGGTGCTGTGAAAGTGCCAAATTAAAGAATGGAACTGAACCTTTAACAATGGCAATGGGGAATATGGGATAGCTTTAAGTGCAGTAAACTTTGCTTTTGTTCTAGACTTGACAACATTTTTTTCGCATTATCAATGACAGGTGGATGTGTGTATAAGACTTTACAGTGACCTACCATTGCGGCTGTCTCTCTGATCCTCCGTACCGGGGCTCATGTTCGCCATAGTGCTGGAAGATGCTACAGGTGGCCGGCAGGTACGCGCCGGTTTGAGTGGTCCATGGTGGTGTTGTGATCACTGCTGCGCCACCATCGTCACGACCGCCTTCCTCCCTCTCGGTGAACACTACGAGCACCAGTGCAGTGTCATTGGTCAGGTCGAAAGAACAGCTGTCGGTCAACACCAGCCAGACTCGAACGCCAGACGCACTTGCCGCTTCTGACGAGAACTTGATGTTTTCTCAACACTTCCTCAAAAATCAGCCCCGTGTTCGGTCGAATAGTGTGGAGTACTTGGATAATATCACCGGTTCTCTGTCTTTTAGCATCAAACGCCTATACGTGGTTAAACCAACTATATGAAAGAGCATATATTTGCGTTACTTCATTTATTGTTAGTATTTCATACCTGTCTCGGAGCTTCCGCCGCCATTTTAAAACAAACTTGTATTTTGAGAGTGCGGTGTAATCGAGCCAAGAATGCTCTGAATCGATGGATTCACCTGTGTGGACCTAAAGACATTACTAATCAACGGTGCAAAAACAGAACTATATATAAAAAAAACAATAAAACAAACAAATAATAAAACACAGAGACAGAGGTTTGTTTTATCACATTTATAAAATATCTGCTAATCTTCCAGGCCTAAAAGTAACAGTATGTAGCCTTTATATATAATTATACTGTAGTCCGTCTTGAACGTAAGAGCCTTGAAAAAAAGTAATGTTTCTGTACTTTGTCTTTGCTTAGCCACCATAAGCCCTCCGCTCAAGTCGTTTAGTGCCTATGTTTTTGTCACTGTTTTATTTCTCATCATCGGTGGTGACGAGTAATATAAAATGAACAGGTTCACACGTAAATGCACTGACAGGGCTACATGAACAGCATCCACATTGATCTCTATTGCCACCTACAGGCTCTGGAGATTATAGGCCAAACTGGCCCAATCGATTAATTTACCCATGTAAATATGGCAAAACAGACACGGTGTTAGACAGACTGTGGTTTGGTTTACGTCTTTATTAGGTGTTAAGAAAATCCACAATGAAACAAAATAATTTATTCAGGGTGTACATGAACTTAGAACAACACCTCTCTGAACACCAACAGCCGCTCCGAACAGATGGGCTTTGAAGACAGAGGAAAAGGAGTTGGGGGTGTAGGAGCGTCTCTAGGGCGGGAATGAACAGATGAGTAGGGGAAAAAAAAAACCTTTTTACTCAGGTTGATCTTTTAACCAGTGTGCATTTAAACGCAACTGCAATCGCGTCAATGTTCCAATCATAGCTACCACCACTGCATTTTTTTTCCACCCAATTTTTAAAAAATCAAACATGGCCGATGAAAACGATGGGTTTCATTAAAGAGGGTGATGCTTTCCTTTCAATCCCCAGGTAAGTGCTTTGCAAACATTCATCTACAAGAGTTACTTGTACACTCACATTCTCTCAAACACTAATACAAACTCACAATGTTTTTTTTTTCTTAAATAAAATATTGTAATCAACCCAACAAAAAAAAAAAAGATAGGAGTGTGATGTTGGCATGCTGCATTTCTAGAGACATCCCACATTTGTTTTCACTTTTTTTTGTCTCTCACTCAAAAGTCATCAACATGCACAAAATGATCTGATTGACCTCTTTTCACTATGCTGTTGAATGTTTACATGCGCCCAGTTATTGCATAGAACTCAGGGCTTTTCAACCACTTTACATTGCTTATGCAACCAACAATGGCTTAGTTCTTGAGTTTCGTACCCCTCCACACTTCTCCACTATATTACTGGCAGCCGTCATCACTTGCTGTGAAACCACTGACAGTAATTTTTCAAAAAGTCAACGTAAGGTTCCATGTTTAATGCATCAATGCACTGTCACAGGCCCAAGTACAGAATATACAGTTGCACTTATAAAAATTCCTGAGTGTCTGGTGATGTTCAAAGGTAGGGGGTTTTACCCTGATGAATATCTTTCATCCAAGCTGCAGGAGCAAGATATCTGTCCATTAAAAGTCGGTATATTATGGGTTTTCCATGTTTGCAATTTTATAAGATGAAGCCATTTCCAAAGCTAAGCCTGGGCCAGACACCTTCACCTGCGACAGTGCATTTACGAGTCTGCTCATGCTGCCCATGGAATTTAATGGATGATTAGTTTGCTGTGCTTTTGTTTTATAATATGACCAGCAAATACAGTAAAACATACTCCTACTGCTAACAAAACTTGTTTATTGGGGTCGAAATCTATATTTTGATCAGCAGGTCAAATAAGGCTTTGTTTTGAGTCACATTAGGCTACGTTTGGATTACTAGCCTCATTATCTAATTCCGATCCAAAATTTGTTGAAACTATCGTTGATGGCCATATATCAGATACATGGATACACGTACGGTAAGTCACACAAATCAGCTTTGAAATTTTGAGCTTCCGGGTTTACATTGCCTCGGAGTAAGTTCTGAAATCAACATGAAATAAATAATCAGGTGCATATCGCCTAAGCCTAATAAACTAAGCGCAACCTCGGTTATTGTGCATTTCTGCACTCAAGCTTGCGCGCTTCTCATACACACAGTCTAGTACTGTCAACACACAATGAGACAAACTCAGACAAACTATCCAGATTTACTGTATATCAAACCCGAAAAAGAAAAGCACACCTCAGAAGAAAAATAAAAAAGATTTTACATTGATGAAAATATGTCATCTATGTTTTTGGTTTAAATTGTTTTCCTCAAGAGATTTTGTTTTAATGCATCACTGACAGCTGACCATCACTTCTTTGATGGCCATGTTCTGCCAGGTGGGCCACAGTAAACTGATAGAATATGGACAAACACATTAGTTTTACTTGAACAAAAAGCCACATCAATGAAGAGCTGTGACCGGACCACTGCTTTTCCATTAATTTTTTTTAAACATTTTTGAATTGTTGAACATTAGTTAGAACTACAAAAAACAGGGACTGCCAATAACAGATAACAACAGAACTTGAGCTTAAAAGGGCATTTGAACTGTTTGATAGCACCAATTGTCTGTGCCAAAGAAACGTTGAATAAGAAAAAGTTAGTTCAAATGCAAAGGTAATCAGAGTTATCTTTTCTTGGTGTTTTTTTCCTCACACCACAACAATATCTTGTTGTTTTTTGCCAAGAAAATGTCTTCAGAAATTTTAAACCTCAATTTTTTTTTCCACATTTAGCCTCAACCCCAACTGCTTGTATGAAATCAATTGAAAAACTACCACAATTCCAAAAAAAAATCTGCCTTTTTTTTTATAAAACGATTTTAAAGTTGGTGTCTATTAATAACTTGCACGCATTCTCTACTTCACATTCAGAAAGTCTTTCAACACTATAGCAGTTTAAGTATGAACACAACTCAAAACTCTAAGCATCCTTTGATTTGTCTTTCTACACACGATGGAAAGTAGAGGATGCAATAATTGGCTGTTGCACTCCACATTTAGGTTCAACTATGAAAGAAAGACGGGATGCTGGACAAGCACACATGCACAACCATTCAGACACTACCAACTAACAGTAACCTAGTTCAAAAGCAAAAATGCTGGAAACAGAACTTTTGAGGACAGAACAAATCCTCCTTATCAACTACAAGTGGGATCTAGATGAGAAACAGTGTACAGAAGAATTAAATGAAACAAATTGGAAACAAATCCATGTCCACACGTCACTTCCATCACTTGAAGACAGAACCAGAACCTTTCCTATTTTCACATGCTTTCTTGTTGATCAGATTGTTGATTAAACATGGACTTAGGTTAGTAAATAAAAACCAGCAAGGTTACATGTGTGGGTGGGCAGAAGGTTTGAAAGGGTTTCTCAGAAGCAAACGTTCTGATGTGACCCTGAATTTGACGATGGTCAAGATCCAGTCAGAAACGGGGTGTGGGGGTGTATGTGTGTTCCTCACAGAAGTCTGGTGTCTTCTGTGAAAACTTAGGCTATTCAAATGTTGCTGCTCCCTGTGGAAAAAAAGTCAATGAAATTGGTCAGATTACATATGTCTGGAGTCATTATATAAATAATGGTAATGACAACATAGAACAAATAGCAGTTTGATAAAGTTTAAATAAATATTCCAGAAAACAGAATGTACAATGAATAGCAGAAATGACCACCTCCCCATTTTTCACATTTTAATCAATATCTGAGGTTGTAATACATAGAAGTTATGAGACATTTTTTCTTCCATGTTGTGCTCTTGCTGACAGCATGCAATGGAAAGGCTTTTATGCTCTTTCAATTCACTTGTCGAGTAAACATCTCTGAAGTTGAATCTCCTATGGTTACATTTTTGCCAATTAGAATTGTGCAGTCTTACATTAAGCCTTTCTTTTTTGAGTGTACTCATTCTTGTGTCATGGGTTTAAATTAATATGTTAAAAAATAAAGTTGTTTGTGAGAGCAATGAAACATCTTGCTAGCTGTCATATCTGGCAGTCACTTAGTTCTATAGTGTGTCCTCTTCTTTCGGCTTGTCCCTTTTTTAGGGGTTGCCGCAGACAGTCAACAATTTCCATCTCATCCTGTCCACTGTATCCTCAACTCTAATTCCAACTACGTCCATGTCCTCCCTCACTGCATCTCCTCTTTGGCCTCTCCTTTTTCTACCTGGTAACTCTAATTCTAGGATCGTTCCTCTGCCAATTTATCTACAGTCCCTCCTCTGAACATGTCCAAGATATCTAAATCTGGCTTCTCCAGCTTTTTCTCCAAACCTTCATGTCTTCATGTTCCTCTAATGACCTCATTCTTGATCCTGTCCATCCTTTTCTCTCCTAAACAGAATCTCAGTGTTTTTAACTCCTCCCCCTCCAGCTCTGCCTCCCGTCTTCTGCCTATTCCTAGTGTCTCTAATCCATACCATCATGCCCTGTAAACCTCTCCCTTCACCTGAGCTGACACTCTTCTATCACAGATCACTCCTGACACCATCCTGCCTGTACTCCATTCTTTACATCCCTTCCACTGTCTCCACTGCTCTGAACAGTTGTCCCTAAGTTTATATACACACTTTGTTCCATAGTGTGAACGGTAGTGTCTTCACTGATAAATCTTATAGGTTGTACTTATTTATTCTATGCATACATATGTTTTGTGAAGTTGTTTACCTGTACATTGAGGACCAGACAAAAGAGGGGAGCAGAGCGTTGTTTGCCACCAGCACTCATCCTGCTGGTTGCCAGATCCTTCTTGTCCACTTATGTTTAAGAGAGGGAACTAAAAAAATATATATTTGAGTAAAACAATGTTAGAAAATGGCTAAACAAATAGGTTTTTTCAATTAATGATAATTGTAAAAACTCAGGAATCTCACCTCTGGCACATCTCCAACAAAGTCAAATGCAATCCCATACTTGGGGATTTGACTTGCTGGTGCGACTAGGCAGGACTGCTTCTCTTCTAAAGATTCCACTTTTTGGATCTTGCTGATTGAGATGTCCTTCTGTTCGCCTGCAGTCGCAGCCTCTGCTGTTTTGCAGTCTAGGCATATTTCTTGCTCGGTGATTGGCAGAAGGGATGAGGAGCCCTCCTGTGAATCCAGAGAAGTCTGTGCACTCTTCTCCATGCCAGACTTCTTTAATCTGGGTAGAAATTTACCAGATTCAAGTTCTGATTTTCCGTAATAAGGGCCCTCACATTCTGCATCCTCCTCCAGAGGTTTGAGGTCAGCCTGAGGATCGTCGAAGACATCCACTGGTGGTGGGACGGGAAAACTCATCTCTTCTTTATCAGTCTCACCATCCGAATCACTTACTCCAGCTGGTGACAACTCAGAGGCAGAAATGGGTCTGAAATGAGTCCTTGGGGAAATGCGAATTGCCCGATACTGAGTCCGGTTGATGCCATATATTCGCGGATGGAAAGCCTCATTCTCAGAGTCAGAGCACAGGATAGACTTGGGCTTGAACCCAGGACTGAAAGAAGCCATGTCCTCAGGCTCAAAGGAACACTCTACATGAAGAACTTGAGAGAAGGGATTGTTAAAGTTGAAGGATGCAAATGGGTATTCTAATCCTTGCTCTTCACCACGCAAGCCTCCACATGATCCAAGCAAATCTTCATGGAAGATGAATGAAAATCCCTTATTCAGCCCATCTCCTCCTCCTTTGATGGCCTGGTCACTCTGCCCAAAAGACACAAGGGGCCTCCACAGGGGCCGGTGCCCAGGAGCAAAGCAGCTGCTTGTGTTCATGAAAACATCTGTGCCTGTGATGGTGAGCATGTCCGTGTTGGAAGCAGATGCTGCTGCAGCAGCACACTGAAGCAGACTATCTTGGGTGTCACTTGGTGGAATAACAGCCCAATTTTTATCACCACTTAGTGTCTTTAGTTCTCCATACACTCCACCAAGAATAAATGATGTACTTTCCTTATCAGAGCTCAGGTTCCAGGGTTTGGACGGAGTCATGTAATCACCTGCACTGTCTACCTTAGACAGTTTGTTTTTAGCTATATCCCGTTCCTCTTTCTTACTCTCCCAAAGGTGATACTCTGAGCGCTGCACTGCTTTCTTTTGAGGCCCCTGATGTGGAACTTCTTTTGCCTGAACCCTCAGACAACTGCAGCAATAATCAGACTCGTCTGGGAATAAACCCTCTCTCAGCTTTTCACCTCCTTGACTGGATGTTGCAGATTTACCATTTCCAATTGTAGTCCAAATGTCCTTTATGATCCCTGAGCTGTAATCATCACTCTGTTGGTGTGCATTATCTGAAAACATGCCAGTACTGTACTGTTTACTCTCATCCTGCTCTAAAGCAATGCCACAAATTGATTCCAATTTAGATTTTTTGGTGGTGGTCTGATGAGGTGCTGTGCTAACACTGACCTCCTCACATTTGTGGTCAGTTTCCTCCTGTAAAAACTCTAAGATCTCATCCTCCAAATAAGCACCAGAGAGAGAAGGGATGATACAATCAATCTCGTTGTTGCTGACTGGAGCGGCGTCCTCTGTTGCAGCATTCCCTTGTTCATTGTCTGAACGAGTCTCCTCTGAATGAGACCACGGACTGCACGTTCGTGTAGAAAGGTTAGAACAGTGTTCAGTTTCGTCGAAGGCACTATTTTTGGTCCATATTAACAAACGAGACTGTTTATTAGAATGTGGGTCGAGACAGCTACTAGAATCAGTGTTGTTTTCTGGGCAAAGAGCAAGTGAGTCGTGGGGGAAAGGAAATGTGGGACTGTCATACTGCAGCTCAAAAAGTGAGAAGCAGGATGAGCTCAAAGCAGACGGTTCGCTGGCAGCTTTAGGAACAGGTAGCTCCTCTACGTTTCCAGGTAGTTCTCTCAGGGTGAACGAAACACCGTCGAGGAGGGGGGTGAGGCGAATGGGTGAGTCCCCTATGAAGCTTTCTCCATCTATATCTTCTGAAGTAGATGGCGAATAACATCCCCACACTTGAGCCGTGTTTTCAAGATCCTCCATGGAGAATCCAACGACTTCTGTAGCTTGCTGCGAATCTGCCAATATTGCACTTTCCCCTTGCTGCTCAAGATCATCTAGAACTAAACAGCATTCTGCCTCAACGTCTCGTTGCTCTTTGCTTTTTTGTCGAATCATGCTGAGGATTCGACTCTCTTGTATTGAGGCACTAGTATCCAATATGGATTGATAAATATCAACTTCATAGAAGTGAGTAAATTCAGACAGATGCTTGTCATCTAAATCTCTATCCTCTGGCTGAGGGCAGGCAAAGGTCCCAGTGAGTTCCGTTTCATCCTCACCTATATCAGGCCCTTCCACAAAGTGTCCGTCCACAAATGAACCTGCTGCGAGGTATGCTCTCTGGTAGCTGTCATTCGCGATGCAGATTCCCTGAATTCTCTCTGGCAGCCTTTCCATGTCCGTCGACAAGGTATAGCTTTCCAAAGAGTCCATCTTGTTGCGATATTTTGTTTCCAACTTGCTTTGTCTGCTGTTAAAAGGAACAAAATACTCTGTGATGGGCTCAGTGTACCAAAGTGGCTCTTCCATGTACTCCTGTTTATTTCTGGCCTCAACTCCAGACTCTTTTCCCTCCACCCAGCCAAGATCTTTGCGAATCTCCTTCAGCGGTCTTTTCCCCTTTTTATAAAGCTGTGGTTTTGTGACACCTCCTGCATTGCTGCTACTGCTCCCCCCATTGTTTCTTCGTTCTTCTCTGTCAATGACCTTAACCTGTAGCTTCAGCTGCGAGCTGTTGCGTGTTCTCTTATGCTTTGCAGCCTCTCTCGACTTGTGCCTCACTCTAACTGCCTTTACTCTGGATGACTTAGTGTCCCCCTGATTCCCACTGGAGCTGGAGCCTGCTTCACTAGAGCCTGATGACCAGGACCTGGGTCTGTACTTGCCCTCAGATCTGTGTCTGGTCTGTCTCTTGGAGTGGAGGGTGGATTTCTCTTCAGCTGCTGCCCCGACCTGATATCGGTTTTCTTTTTCTTTCTTGCTCCGTCTCTGCTGGCTTCTTTCAGTGGTGACAGTGCACGCCTCTAGATTCTGCTCCTTGGTGGCCTCACCATCACTGTTGCAATCTTTTGGGGAAGAGGTGTCGGTACTGGTCTGTGGGGCTGCTGAGGATGATGAACTTGAACATGCGCTGGCCTTAGCTTTGTTCCACACCGTCATAATCTCTTGCAAACAAACTGGCTTCTCTGACAAAGGAGGAAAGGCTTCGTAATACCTACAACCAGAGAGGAGGGGATTTTTTTTATTATTTTGTAGCAAAACTATATCTAATTTTTTATGTTTTTAACACAATTGAATTGAAGTATTACAACAGTTTAGCAAGAGACGCTATAATTACTTCAACCAAACCATCCATGTTACAAAGGGGCTATAACCTAAAGGTAGAAAACATTAGAAATATATATTAGAAATATTAACAATTTTTCAGGCAACTCACATTTCCACCTGGTCCTTTGACAAGGGGGACTCAGCTCGTTCAGGAGACCGGGTGCCTTCAGATTTCTTTTGAATCTGTTTCTCTTCTGCAAATAACATGAACCAATAATATGAAATACCAATTATTATACATACAATGATACATGCATTGGGTATTTATGTAACAAACCTTTCTGTTTGTTTTGGATGTCCTTAAGTTTAGAGCAGAGCTCATCAACCAGGCTCTCAATTCCAGAGTTCTGCACAAAAGAAGGCAAAAGTTTGAGTGAGACACTTTAATGTACTTTTTAAATTGTAAGTACAATTTATTCCAAACAAAAGTATATTTGGTTTAATAATTTTCATTTTTATTGTCCAAGTTTGCAGACATAAGAAATTAAAAGAGAGCCAAACATGTACAGTTTAGGATGCTGAGATTTTCTTTAGGAGAGACAAGGATGGGAAAGGATCAGGAATGAGATAATTAGACAGACAACACAGACAGGAAGGTTTGGAGAAAAAGCTTGAGACGCTAGATGGAGATGGTTTAGACGTGTTCAGAGGAGGGAAAGTGGTAGAAGAATGATCCTAGAGATAGAGCCACCAGGTAGGAGACAAAGAGGAGATTGATGGATGCAGTGAGAGAAGATGGAGGTGATCGGAGTCAGAGTAAAAGATAGCTAAACATAGGATTGGAAATCTTTGTTATGTAATGCTGCCCCCTGCCAAATTTCCCTCACAGACCTCTAGACTGTATACAACAAAAGCAGCAGGGGCAATGAACCATTTAAATATTAGTATTAACACAAGTCAAACCAACTGACCAATGAAGCAATGCTTTAAAAACAAACAAAACCAGTGCTTTAATTTAATGAATTCCCTGAACATTTGTTTTGCTACACATGCTATACAGAAATTAAGTGAAAGCCAGTTACTCGTAACACCAGTGTCACTCCATAGCTGATAGCTGCTTCTGTTCTTTTAAATGGAATACTAACGTTGCTCACCCTGTCAAAAGTAAAATAAGGTTTTCAATTGCCCTGGTTTTCCCCTTGCATCATTGTGCTTCTGTTGGTCAGCTGACAGTCAATGAAGTATGCAGCTCACTACTGCAATCCCGTGTAGCGGGCTGGTTAAAAAATAGACTGCAGAGTCCACTCCCAGGAGGAGAGCTCACCACTCCTCTCGCCTTTTAATAAACCCTCCCCCAGCTCTGTCACTCTTGGTGAGCACCTACTGTACTACTACTGCTTGCAGAGAGAGATATGTAACCAAATATCCAGTCATTTTTTTTCTGATCAAAAAACACATGCAAGCAGAGTTGGCCTGGAGCATCAACCCTGGAACAAAATTACAACTCCTACACTATAGAATAAATAAACATTGCACACAAACAAATTTTCACAATACGTGCCTGCTTTCTTCATTCATCTAAATTAGGAAATAAAAGGATTCTTGATTTACCTAATAAACTTAGAACTTGCTATACATTAGGTATAGACCTTATGTATAACTTGACCATAACTTGTTACAGTTTTAAGTCTTCATCAAAAAGAGATCAAACCAAAAGGGCAAAAAAAAATTGGCAACACAGATATGTGGACACAGCAACTCCAAACGCAAGGAAAACTGAAAGTTAATATGTTTAGATGGACATAAAGACATTATTGATTTTCTGTTTGTTTTAAATGTATTATGTAAAGTGTCCTCGAGTGTCCTTAAAGGCGCTTTTAAATAAAATCTATTATTATTACTATTAATGGGTTGAATGAAAAGAGACCACCCCATTTTTAAAGAGCAAGGGAAAAACTGCAATCTTTGACATAATGTACAGATTATCCCATAGACTGCATCCACACAATTGATTGGTCAGGTCATTTCCTTGGTAGAATCAAGTGAAAGAAAGAGTATGAATAAAGCCAGTACATTATCTGACACAAATTGTCAAATTTAAGAAAACGTCTTTGCACAATTTCAGAGACAAAAATTGCTAACAAAATTTTTAGGTCTGAAATCTAAAAGCTTGATCACTAAGTCAACTTTGTGAAGAGGGAGACGTTAGCAAAGTAGAGCTTATCAACTTTTGGACAGAGAGAAAACTAGGTATTTTTCCTTTAATCCTTAAGACAACCTTAAGTTATAAAGATAACAACACTCCATCAAATAACTTTTAGAACCAGGCTATACATTATCCACTTATCAACATGCATGAGGGTCAATTTAGCTCAGGGAAGTCTTTACAATTTGTTTGCCTGCTTTTGCAAGGCAATAGTCCAGAAATGAGAATAATTTGAAATGGCTCAACTTAATTTCAGTAACATTTTTGTTACATGTTTGTCAAATTTACAGAATGTGACACAAATTGATAAGATTTAGGAAAAACACCACAGAAAGAAAAACCTGGTCAAATAACATCCATTTGCATTCACTAGGTTTTTCTTTATGTTTCAAGTCGATCAGTTAATAAAAACATTTCTCTCCAGCTTTAGAGATCAATTATCAGGGACACGGCATCATTTACATCAGTGTTCCACAAACACTTTTGCGCCACAGACCGGTCAAATGCCTCGTACTATTTTCACGGTCAATAAAATTAAATTTCCTGTGTTTTAAAATAGTTTCCTACCTATAAAATCTTCCTAGCCAAATGAACTGTGCATGCACACAGCAAGGCTTTCTCAAGTGCACATAGCCTATACCTTTCTGCTACCAGGCCGGAATAAAAAGTAAGAGTCTTCAGTCGTATCAATGTCTCTCTGTCATTTTGAGTTTATTGTTGTGAAAAATGTTTTCCTAATCAGATATAGTTGCAGTATTGACCACTGATTTACATCACAGACAAATAATATACAGATTAACATTATTTTGCAAGAACAAAGCTTACTTCATCAGATGCGGAACGCAGGCATTGCACAGCAGCTTGTTTCTTCATTTCCTCAAGACTCAGGTCAGTCCCTCCTTTCTTCTTACTCTTACCCCATTTCTTCCCAGTTCCCTTCTCCCAGCCTAAGAAGATGTCATTTTCCTTGGAGACACAAAATAATAAAACTTATTTGCAAACTTGTGACTTAAAACACTAACAAAATTGACTTAGTGTACCAGAAACTTAATTGAAAATTAAGAAAATTAATCTGACTAAATATTTCACAAGCCTAAGGAATCATTCAGAAAAATGTACAGAAGGTGCAAACCTGGTCCTGCAGGTCATAGTCGTAACTGTCATGCAGGAGAAGACTAAGGACATAGCGGGTGTAGATCATAGCATCAATCCCGCATTTCTCAAGCTCCTGGCCTAGCCAGCTTTGCACTGGGCCCAACGACTGAAGCAGGGACATCTCAGAGGCAGACAGGGAACCTACAAGTGGGTAGGGGCAGGAGAAGTTTTCAGGAGGAACCGGACCGTCGGAATCGGTGCTCACTGGACGCATGAGACCTCAGGTGTTGGCCATTCTCAGGTTAAGCAGCATGTTGATGGGGAATTCTGGGTGGTTGGAGAATAAGGGTTTGCAGAGAGGATAAGGCAGCACCTATCTGGAAGATGGGGCTGTCACTCCAGAAGGTTGCACTGAGGCAGCCCTACGTGGGGAGGCATGGAGATTTTTTTTTATTTATTTATTTATTTATTTTTATTGCTTGAAGCAAAAAAAAAAAATTATTCGTCAGGCATGGCTTATGCTGCTGCAGAGCTCAGCTTTTGTGCAAAACACAAAGTGTTTGCAAATCAGTTGAAGGGGTCCATTTTGCAGTGGTGTCACTTCACCGGCACGACCTGAAAAAAAGAACATTCCAATGACTAATAATTCCAATAGTTAAAAGTTTTAGTCTAACAAAATGTTTTACAGGACAATAAATACAATAAAAAACATTATTTTCACCAAAAAAAAATCATACTACAAGTGCACGTGATGTATTGCAATATCGAGGAATTGTGGTAGCGTAGTGGTTAAAGAACAGGGCTCAGTTCCGGAGGGTTCCAGGTTCTAAACCACCAGCTGCCAGGTCACCACTGAGGTACTCTGAGCATGTCACCGTCCTCAATCACTGCTCCACAGACGCTCAAAGATCACTTTGGTGATGAATTAAAGGCAGAGGTCACATTTTGTTGTGTGTTGGATTGGTTTTCTTTCCTGCTTTCCTAAATACATATATGGTACAATAACGCAACTTTAACAAAAGGTAAAAAAAAGAATATTGCAATGATAGAAAAGAATGTACAATGTGAACTGTATGTGCCTTTGCATGTAAGCTTCTACACTGTTGATTCACTGCTGATGTATATCTATCTAGCCATCTATGTATCTATCTATCTATGTGTCTGTATATGTATATATATATGTATATATATATATACTGGACCGCCTTCTGAACTTTGCTAACCTTTACACTCGCCCTGCGCTAGTTTTTCGTGGTATCCAAACTCGGACAGTACTGTAGAGAGCAGCTGTGAGGGATCTGTCAGGTGCATGTGTTTTATATGGCAGCAGAGGATTAGGGGAAACGACGCGAAGAGCAAATGGAGTCTGCGGCCATTTGATTGGCTCGGCCGCTCGTCAGTCTCCGACGCTGTATTATGGACTGCCCGTTACAGACGTCAATATGACGAGCATGATACATTTAAACACGATTTCACTACTTTGACATTATGTCAGTCTTATAACCGCACTTTAACAGCTCAAGAATCCTTCCTAATATCAGAGATAATATCAAAATATGGCTGACCACTATCGTCTGTTTCTTGTACAGGCATTAGCTAGCGGGTGCTAGCTAGTCGGAGCCGAAACATTAGAACGTCAAGCCACTCAACAAACATACGTATTTTTTTAATAATCGAGAACAACAACAAAACACATTAGCTGCGTAGTCAAGTGGCGTTAGTCTACTTTCCAGTAGGTAGAGACGAACGCAACGGTCAACTGACAAGCGCAACACCGCGGAGCAATACATGTTTTATTCCCATATAAATGGTAACTCCATGCAGCGAATACTACGTACAGTCGTGATTATGTTTAAGGAATAACCGTCAAGAACTGACATAATGACATTACTTTCAGTTTTGCTACAGCATCATATGACGACAAGGTTAGTCAGAGGGGCGACCTTTAGCTGATAGGCTACGTTAGCCAAGTCAGCGACTGAGTTTGTCGTCATTTATATTATAAACTTTATTACTTTGTTGCTACAACCCCCAAATGTGGCAAATCACACCTTAATAAAAACTGTTTTTGACATGAAGTCATCGCTAAGAGTGACAATACTTTGGTGTATCTTTAGCAGGTGAACTGGGTTGCTACATCTAAGCCGTACATTTTCCAAACGCACAACAACATTAGGCCAAGTCACAAGATATATTTCAGTAAAGGCGCAAAAACAATCCAAATAACAAACAATACAATGGCAAGACGGTCCCGCTGTCAAACAAACGTCAACTAATGCTGTTGTTGTGACTGAGAGGGAGGAGGAGCAGCTGCCCCGGTGAGAACACAGAAGGACTGTCAGACGTTTTCCCTTCAAAATGTGCGCCATATCGTCATACAGCGAAAGCAAAGCCTCAGTCGAACATGGGTCTGGAGGGAATAAAACCACTGCAACATGACGCTAAAGCTGCCGTTAAGATCGCCGGCTCACTTACCTGCCGTGGTCTGAAGTAGACAGGGGCAGCAAAAGGGGAGCGGCTACTTCTCGCCCGCTGCCGTTCCGACCTCAAGCTCTGGAATCCGCTGCGGTAGCATCGCGTATCATGGACGCCGACAGAAATGGCGCTGTTTTCACGTTCGCTGCTTCTTCAACGACGTCAGACCGATCGGCGACATTCGGGCTCAAATTGAATAGCGGTGGTTAGGCGATGTGCCGTCAGACAGAAGCCAAGATGGCGAACTCTGCAGGCCGGTTTCACTCGGAGACGATCGACCGTTTGCGCCACCCTCTGCGTTCGTATCCAGGCAACGAGGCGAACTCCTGCCAGCCTGTTTGCATATGTCTGATTCATCCGCGGTAGTGTTGCATCAGAAGCCCTGCTAGTTCCTACGGCGGCCCGGAGACGGAATTAAAAGTCAAAAGTTCGCTGACAAATAGGTACATAGTGACATTTTTTTATAATTTCATAGTGCAATTCTTACATTAACTTAAAATCCTATATTATAATACTATCAATTTAATTCAAAGACTAGGATTGCAGAAAGGAGAATTCTACTTCTAATAACTTCTGTTTTTTTAGAAAAATAAAGACACACTATTCTGGTTATCATGTGAACAAATTTGAATATTGCATTTCTACGGTTTCCTGAAAAGATCCTCAAATTTGCAAATAATCAAGATCATTTACAGAGATTATTTTACTACTGAACTGTTTGAATGAATGACCAAATGAATGAAACCAGACGGATCATCTTTCCGTGACTATGAACAGTTCATTTTACTCCAACAGCCGTCACACAAGTACAAAACGACCTATTTATAGCGCCACTGCTCCTCAAGAGCAAGAAGTCCACAGTCAAATACTGAAACAAGACACCGAAACATTTAAATGTCCACAAACTGTTTATAAAGGTTGCAGGGGCGGGCCTATTCTTCAGTAAGACCACCTTCCTTCTCTTGTGAACCTACATAGTACAGCACACTTCATCTGCCCTTAGACCTTAGGGTTGTGATCCGTGTGGTGGGCGGAGCTTGCCTATTGACCAGCTGTCTGCACACCACTGCACCAACACACACATATGCTTAACTGGCCCTATTTATGCTCGAAAAACACAGAACCCTTATATTGAGGTGGGCCTGTTGCACTACAGTCTACAGTTGTGGGAGCCTAGTACGCATTGTGTCGGACTCAGACAGGCGCAGTACTGCATGTGTGGTGTGTTTGGTGTGAAAAGGAGCAAATGAGGACACAGCCAGAGGGTGCTGAGTCTACGCATCGCTCATGCGTATTCTCACTCTGCACTCACCTCACTCAGAGTATTCACTGTAGTAAAAAAAAAAAACGCATTGAAATGTGTTGATGTGAGTGATATATTAGAAACACACTTATCCCAAAATCTCTTGGGGCCGTTCTGTTTCTTAGTTCCCCGTTTGATGTCCATTCGGGGACAGATCCCAGCAGCCAAGGGCCATGTATTGATGTATTGATTGCTATACAACAGTTGAGGGTAAGTGATGAGGATATGGCTTTTCACCTCAAATATATGCCACATGATTACAAGTAGGTTTCTCAAGAAGGATTAACAATAACATAACGATTATCTATACACAGTACATCCTGGTTTGGTTTTTTCCCCTGACGTCTCAAATCCTTCTGTCCTGCCCTGTCACTGATAAAATCTGATCTGAATGAATGCCAGCCTGAAGCACGGTATCAGCCACAGCCTAACAGTCCATCCTTGATCTCTCTTAGCGTTTTCACTTGCGAGTGTTAAACAAAGGTCAATTCGCAGCAGATGGTACAGTTAAAAGGTGGCCCATAATCCTCTTATGGAAAAGAGAGGAAAAGTGAGACAGTTGGGAGTGGGGTAGGGGGTACGGGGGGTGAGGCCTCTGTTTGTTTTCTGTCTATGGCAAAGAAAACCAAGTGCTTCAGCTGAAGGTGTAGCGCCACCTTGGAAGTGAGTTCATATTGAGTCGTCTGAGGTGAAGCTGCTACCTCGACACTGGGTAAGTTTATTAGGGTCAAATTCTTCATTAGTCACTGCTCATAAGTCAGATGACTACATCTGTGTTGTGTACCAACTTGCATGCATTCTTTTTCACAACACCACGCTGAGGTTCTCAGGCTGTCAGTCAGTGCTTTCTCCCTCTATACATCGTCACAGCAGACCTCACCTCACAGACATCAGTTCACAAACTAAATTGCATCTTTGCCATGAGCAATACTATGCCCATTTTCATCAACAAAACATTGATAATTGACAAAGAGGAGATTGAGGGATGCAGACATGGAGATAGTTGGAATGAGAGAGGAATACATTAAATGGTCATGTTGAAAATTTTGAAAATGGAGGGGCAAGGTGAGGCACTGCCTCATGGTTCATCTTGGAAATATAAAAGTAAAAGTGAAATACAGGGTTATACTCAGTGAAGATATGGAGAACAGGGGGAGATGGAAAACATCGATTAACTGTGGCTACTAGATAAAATAGGTCAAGCCAAAAGGAAAAGAAGAAGTCGATGATTCACCAGAATTTACCCAGATATAATCAAATTAATCATTCATTCATCATTACTCTCTTATCCGTTACCCTACCGCAGGGGCAGCAGTCTCCGCAAGAGTCACCCAAATCCCACTGCTCCAAACTGTGAGCCTTCCTGTGAGTGTTGATCCCACTGGAAGTTGTGTGGGTCTGTATGGTGCTGTGCTCAAATTAATGAAATATTCTTAAATATGACACTATTTGTATATTGAAGAAACCAAAAGACAAAATCCACAAATGTGTATTTGTTTTAAATCTGTTTATATTTGTGGCTTAACGTGATCTAATAACTAAAAACATGTACACCTGACTAATCTGTCTCTGTCCACGCCCAATAATCAAAAGAGGGAGGAGACAGCGAAGCCATTTGCATTCTTTTAAACATACAGGCAACATGTACCTATCTGGCGTACGTGTGTTGAGTCAGTCCTTGTACATGTGATGATGTATTGGGTCTCATTAAGTCCAGTGTTGTGTGTATAATACTGCTGACTCTTGTTATTCTGTCATCTAAAATATGTAAACAATTTCAAGAACTCTTTTTCAGATTCCTCCAGGTCACATAGACAGACATATCAAGATGAGTCACAGTAGAAGCTGGTGCCATGTGCGAAACCAACACCTCTGAGTTCCTGTTGAGAATATAATTTTTTCAATGGCGTCAAAAGGTTAAAACCAAAAGTATCCCAAAACACTCCGGAACTCTCTGTGAACACCTTAAACTCACATGCCTTCTTTAAACCTAGTCTCACCCTGGTCTCACAGCAACACCTTCTGTTTACGTCACATTGTGTTACCAGCAACTTGCACCTGAGGCCATCCAAAAAACACAACCCTAACGTCTGCAGTATTCCCAGTTTGTCAACCTTCTCCGCAATCTGCTCTAATTTATAATTATGGTCATGCCAGGTCTTGCAGAGGCACTGGCAAATTCCCCATTTCATGGGCGAATAGAACAGATGAGTAGCACAGTGTTATGTCAATTTTTATATGACAGTTACAAGCAATTTTAAACATTATCATGGCCGCAATTGCTGAATAAGTCACCAGTACTGTGGCACTCGAATCAAAGTACAAGTGGCATCAGAAGGTCTGTGAATTAGTTACATTTGACGTGTTTCCTCTTGACATTCTTTTTATTTAACAGCATACCCTTGATAAGTAGGCCAGACGTTTCAACTAAACCCTTAAGCACGGGTGTCAAGCCCATTCTACCACATCAGCAACACAGTTGCCATTGTAAAGGGAAGATTGTATAGATATAACTACGCAATAAGGAATGTGGAAACAATGTGGTCTATGCAGTGCAATCCAGTGAAGAGTGTTCAGACAGCACATGAGGGCAACTACATCAGGATATGATTCAGCAGTTTATCTCCATTTAAAAAAAAAGGGACACTCTTTCAAAGACTCAGGTGTACAATTTTGGACAGGTTGGACAGGTTAAGGACAGGTTGTTTGCGAGAGGAGTGAAGGAGGACATCTATGCCCATCTGGAACAATCAACCTTGAATAGAGGGGAAGGTGGGAGGTTGGGGCAGTTGGTGGCGTAGTGGTTCAGGGTTACCACTCACCGAGGTGCCCTGAGCATGGTATCGTCCCCACACACTGCTCCCCGGGCGCTCAAAAGCTTCTCACTACTCACTTTGGTGATGGGTTAAATGAAGAGGCCAAATTTTGTTGTGTGCTGTGGTGTGAATCACAACGTCACAATGACAAAACAAGAAATTCAATCTTTAATCTTAAGGTCTGCGTCATCAACTGTCTGCTACAGACCATTCTGCCCTCAGATCCCATCCAAGAAGTTTAACTGCTCATCAATACCAGAGCAGGCTTCTCTGGACGGGTGGGACAACGACTCCCATTCACATCTGGACGTGTGGCACGAAAACTGTTCATCAACATCGTGAGCAGTTTCTGTCTAAAAAGTTGTGACCAAAACAACTGTTCCCACCTTTGTCCAGTGTTGAAGGGAGTGGTCCAGAGGAGTAAGGAGGAGAAGGAGTAGTAGAGACTGGCCTGAATATTTGTGTGAACTAAGATAAATGGGATATAAGAGAATTAATAAAACTGCTTTTAATGTTTTCTACACTATGTATTGGGAAAATGATGACAATGCAAAGAAAAGGCAGCACGATGTTCATAATAAAAATGAATAGTATAATTTGGACTATAAGTTTGTCAGGGCTGAATAAAAATACCAAACGGGCGACATCCGGCTCCCGGGCCTTAGTTAGCCTGGATCTGACGTAGACTGATCCGCTTGATGAGCTTCCTATCGTCATGGGAAATCATGTTGTTTAATCAGCAATTCAGTAATGATTGGATCAATCAAAACCTCCTGACCTTAGGGCTGAGATATTCCAGACAATGACATCAGGAGAGAGACCATTAGCATTGTTTAACCCTTTTTTTTCTTTAAATCTGATATGCTCTGCCTGATAGAACTTTGTTCATGAGATAGCTAATGTGTAAAGGCGTCTGCGTTGTCAGACTCCTTAGGGGCCATCGTAGGCCAAAGAGGACAAAGTTTCCTTGTCATGTGTTTTGCGTGAGGGAGTGTCTGTGGGAGGGAATAACACAGAGACCAGGTTTGTTCAGGACACACACACACACAACTCAGCCTCTGATGACATCACGGGCTGTAAAAGCAGGGAAGTGTGCATTACGTAAGACGTTGGGAGCCAGTCCGAAAGACAGACGACCTGTTATCAGCACACGGCAGTCTGAAATGATCTCCTCGGAGTGCAAAGAGTTTAGGTCGTAGCTGCTCCTGTTAACCTGTCTGCGGTCTGACAGTGATAAAAAACAGTCCATTGTGTAAGTCTCATCTATTACAATGGCATCTATAAACTTGTTGTTCAACATTGTTTCTAGTAAAACGTTAAACAAATGTGTGTTTGTTTAATTTTGTATATCATTTACATTTCGCCTGATAGATTTTTCAGTGTGAGTTTTCTTTTTTACAAATAATTATTTTAGATTAAAATTTTTTCTAAATATATGTTTGTTTCACTTTATTTTATTCAGTGTGCCACTAGAGCCTATTTATAGGAACTCAGTCTTGTTATGCTAATATATGGAATTTGACTCCCAGTCACTTATTTTTCACGTTTAACCATAAAGATGGAATGACCCAGGTTATATCTATTATATATATGATTATATATTTGACTACGTGTTGAATTTTTTTTCCACGTTAAAAGGTTTATTCCCCTCTGTAGTTTTTCCTTACTCTGGCTGAGGGTCTAAGGACAGAGGATGTTACCAACCCTGTAAAACCCTATGTGACAAATTTGATTTGTAAATGTTGACTATATAGATAAAATTTGATTGATTGATATATAATATAGTCATCACAGGTGACAGTGGTGACACTTCAGAGTAGCCAAGTGGTCAGGCTAATGAAGACAACTCATATTTCATATGTGCAAAACTCAAGGCCACGGGACCAAATGTGGCCCGTCAAGTCTTTTCATATGAGTTTTTTAACCTAATGAATAGAAACTGGTATTGTTACACAGCAAGAAACAGTATTAGTTACTGTTGGGAATATTATTTTCTCTGTGATAAATTAATCATCACAATATTAATAATCCAACCTTTGCTATAAGTTCACTTAGATTCATATTAATATTTGACTTTAACTCAGCAGATACTGACAAGGGTAAAATAAATGTTAGACTATGATAAAAACTTAAGCTGTAGTCCTCATAATAATCTTTTACCAGTTCAAAGGTTGAAAATTAGAATGAACCATCTGTGAATGGAGTGCCTGGGCAGAGAAACTGTTGTTTAAAGAAGTGTTTGCAGAGGGTCTCACTCTGATATCATGGAGGGAGTCCAGGTTGTAGAGGGAAACACCCGGAAAGAAAACCCGGTGACCTCTGAACATTGGTAGAATCCTGTGTTAGTTATATCACTCTTGGTTAGTTTGTTTACTACTCGTGTGGCTCCTCGCAGCAAAGCCATGATTGCTAATATGATGTATAACCAACTGATGTATGCAAACATGTTATACCATGCTCCAACTGACACTTCAGCTGTTTGGCGATGCATTGTTTCAATTGTGTGCTGCAATGGTGTATTTTGGACTTAATAGACCACTTAAAATAATGAGTTCTCGTGTGAACCTGACCGTCTCCACAAGAAAGGGAGGTCTTCAGAACCAGCTCAAACTCACCAGGATAAGAGAATCAACGATTTAATGCAGAAAGACACCTACTGAAGAGACATAGAACTCAGTAGATGTTACCTTGTGAATATGATATATATGAATGTATGTCGTATGTTTGTGAACAATGAGTCAGTCAGCGCTCCTGGTACTGAGACCTGAGTAATTGGCAGCCTGCTAGGTACAGCCCTGACTGCCAAGCTTGGTAAGAAGCAATTTTCTTTTTGTTTGAAATTTCACATGCTTGTGTATTTTTCAATAAATTTTACGCTATTTCTTTGTTATACATTTGTTTTTAATCCTTTATACTTAGCTTTTAATCACATATACTTTTTATCATTTTAGACACTTTGTTGACATTTCATATATTGTCATCTTTGTCTATGGTTTGGAGAGAAAGACGAACACGGTCTTTATTATGTAGGTATAATAATTATTGCAGTACATTGCACTGTCAATGTGGCCTCGCAGTAAAAATGAGTTTGTTGACACTTCCTTACTGTAACAGTGACTCACACTTCAACCTGCTGTTATTTCATTCCGGTGACGTAGGTAGTGTCGCTCAGCTGGCTCAGTAAATCAGCAGTGAGTGTTGGAGCTTACGTTAAAGGAATGGACTCATTGACTCGACAAAAGAATGCGTGGAATGGGAGGAATTCTGCAGTATGTTTTGTTAGCTGAAGCAACTGGCTCTTATGTTGTTATATAACTCCCAGTCAACAGGTCTTTCAAACCAAAGAACCTGAGGTGTTGTCTAAGGTTTTAGTCATGGTCCACCCCATTTTGGATCTAGGTAATTTTTTATTTATTCCAATGGGCTCTCTATACACAGGAAGGCTCACAGTAATGGTGCAGTGTGATTTGAGTGGCAGTTGTGGAGACTGCTGCTCCTGAGACCTTGTTCTAATTACCAGGTGATGTTCTATTAAACATTATAATGAAATCTCTGCAGAAATGTGGGAGGTGTACTCACTTTTGTGGCATAGTGTATGACACACATAGATAGAAAGTATGTGTATGCATATGTGTATATTCTGTATATATACATATATACATACATATGTATATATATATATACACACATATACTTTCCATCTACATATGTGTATCATTCATCTTATGCTCAAGTACAACGACAACATTTTCATAGTTCTCTAGCATTTCTAGCACCTTGTTAAAAGCTCTCATAATCATCACATAGCGTGTATCTGCAAGGTTCCCTAAGCAAAAATATGCAAAGGCCTCAAGATGGCGACTGCAGCGCATAAACAAATTGGGTCAAAGTTGAGAGACAAAGATCAGCCGTGTGCTTGTGGTGTTTTCTCTTCAGGCCTCACGATGAAGGTGACACCGTGGAAACTCATATGACCAGAGATGTATGGTTTCAAACAGAAGGAGGTATTCATGAGGTCTCTGCTCGGTCACGTGGGTTGAGCTGAATGTGTGTGCTCTGTGTCAACCACTTTACAACCCACCAACCTTAAATGTAAGAAATTGATCAGTATTTCAGATTTTCAGTATTAAAAATTCTGTTTGACATGCATTGTATGGTATGATATTTTCTGTACTGTCTTGTGATAAACATATTGAACCAAAGTGTTTAATTAAATAATTCATCCATGCACTTATTTATCCATCCAAACCTTTTTCATGACCGTCACTTTGGAACAGAGACAATGTCCCTTGCATCGGTTTGAATCCCAGTTTGCTTATTAGTGGGCTCACCACCCGCAGGGAGGCTCACAGAATGTTGCAGTGTGATTTGGGTGGGGAATGTGGAGACGTCTCCTTCTGCCACCTGGCTACTGATACGTGGGTCAAAATGGTCAAAATAAACAGAAGAACTTTTGTTTAAAGAAAAGTCTTTGGAATAACAACCATAAAAATACTGATCAATACTGAAAAATTAAATGGCAATAATAATAAAATAAATGAAGTATTATAATATAAATAATAATAAATGAACCCCGTGGCCTTGAACTAGAGTCAGGACTTAGCCTCCATATCCTACTGTAGAACCCTTGAACTCCCCTTTGACGCCTTTGTATTTACACTGTAAGGACTTTAAAGAACCTTGTTGTAGAAAACCTATGTTGATAAATTGAATTAATTTTTCTCCTTGCTGCCTGCCTGTGCGTCCTGGGTGAGGATCCCTTCCCCTGTGGATCAACGTGAGGTTTCTTCCTTTTTTCCCGTCTGGGCTTTTTTGGGAGTCGTTCCTTAGCCGGTGTGAGGGCCTATAAGGGCAGGGTTTTTTTTTTTCAGTTTGTTTACTGTATATGTTCTTTTAATTAATTGTTTGCTCATTGTTTTGGGATGACAGTTGTTATGATTTGTCACTATGAACAAATAAAAATGAAGTTGTTGAATTGACTTGATATTTGATCCTTGTCAACGCCGCTAGATGGCAGCAGGGATCTTTTTGGATCGTAAATGTTGTATGGTTCCAATTGAATCAGTAATTGTATCATTGCTAATTTAGAAATTAGAATATATTTTGTTATATAAATTATATTATTATTATTATTATATGTAATAAGAATAATATTATATAATGTATATCTTCGTCTTCTTTCGGCTTGTCCCTTTTTCAGGGGTCGCCACAGCAAGTCAACAATTTTTATTAATGTATATATATTTTGTGTATATAGTTTAGGTATGAAAGCTAGAGAAGCCAGATGAAGATGGTTTGGAAATGTTCAGAGGAGGCACAGTGGTTACATTGGTAGAAGAATGATCCTAGAGATGGAGCTACCAGGTAGGAGACCGAGCCATAGTTTCCTGAAGAGTACTACAGAGGGATTAATAAAGTTTATCAATCTCGAAGAGGAAGGCCAAAGAGGAGATTGGTGGATGTAGTGAGGGAGGACATGGAGGTGGTTGGAGTCAGAATAGAAGATGCAGATGACAGGGAGAGATGGAAAACTATGATGGATGTTGCCACTCAGGTACTGTACCTGAGTGGCAACCTGGCAGCTGGTGTATATGAAATTGAAATCTTGGTGACCCAAGTTTTTTTCCTTAACCATAGGTTCATCATTAGGTAGATAAATAGATCAGAACTTTCTTGGTAGGTGGTTAGTATGGTAGATAAGTGGGTACGTAGGTTGGTAGGAGCCATCTACCGTGGGGTAGTATTTAAAAGAGTTGACAAAAACTCTCAATTACACAATCTTTTTTATTTAGCGACCAAAATTATGGCAGTGTCCCTTTGGCTTCGACTCCAAAGTGCAGTGAAGTCATTTTCGTTTGTGACATACACAGGTCAGAGCACAGACGAATGTGAGGAATTCTTCGATGGTGACCTCAGAGTCCTCGTTGTGGTCCAGATCCTTCATCAGCTTGTCCACCGCATCAGAGTTATTTCCTTTCTGCACAGATGAGTTTATTTACCACATAAAACTTAATTTAAAAGTGTTGTCTTTATTGTTCCTTATACAATATTAGACCGGAGGGATTTGGGCGAATACTATAACGATGAAGAGGGTATGCTATTTTATACTAAACTATGCAACAGTACAATAGATCTGCAATATTCAACCTACAATAATTAATTAGACACTTCAGAACATAAAGATATATGCCATCACACTTGTAAATATTTACAGGTTCTCTGTATTGTAAAATTATGTGTGAACTTTAAAAAGAATATTACTTTTGTGAGCTAGATTATGTTTACATTTCTGAATGTAAATGTACAGAATTTTACATTTTACAATTTAACATTTTAGCAATATGCCAGAATTTTACTTTACCTGACTGATACAGGGCATCTCGTTTTCCACCAGCTTCCGCAGCTCTCGTTTGGTCAGAGTGTCTTTTCTCCCTTCGACGACAGCGTATTTGTCAAAGGTGGCCATCAGCATGGCCATAGCTGTGGAGAGGCTCATGACTGCTGCTGTTGTAGAGGTGTCTGCCAAATCAGAGGATGCTGGGCTTTTAAAAGGCAGCAGATGTCACAGAAAGGGTGGAGAAGGCTTTGGTAAACAGTTGGGTGTGTGTGTGTGTGTGTTGGACCCGTGTTTTGCAATTGCAATTGCAATTTTAACCCTTATTTGCAAACAAAGTCTTCTGACTCAACACCCAGACAGGTAGAATCAGGTATCATTACATTAACACATAAGCAAGTGATTCTTAACCACTGTCTCACGACACATCGGTATGACGCAAGAGATCGCATAACAAATTAAAAAAATTTGTTAGTGGGCATTTTGTGTGTAACAGTGAATCATGTTGGACTATACAAGCCCAGGCTTCATAATGATAAAGGTGAGTAAAATGGCATTTAAAGATTATATTTAATTGAAGATACCTTTTGGTTTGGATGAGACTTTTTAAAGGCAATTATGGAGGCTAGAAACGCAACTTACAGAAGTTATACAGAAACTTGACCATGTATATGATATTTTCTTTAGTACTGTCAAAAAACAGCAGGACTCTTCAGTTTGCAGTACGTTGGCTGTTGCAAATCACTGTACAAACATCCATCCATCTGCATCCGCTTATACGCAGCCGGGTCACGAAGGCAGCATTCCGAGGAGGGATACCCAGACCTCCCTCTCCCTAGACCATGGGTCTCAAACTCGTTCCTCGAGGGCCGGTGTGGCTGCAGGTTTTTGTTCCAACCTATCCAGTGCAAACTAGTTGCCCAATCAGCTGTCTGGAGACTCAGATCAGTTGATTGAAAATTCAAGTCAGGTGTGCTGCTGGTTAGTTGGAACAAAAACCTGCAGCCACACCGGCCCTTTGTGGAACCAGTTTGACACCCCTGACACCTAGACACTTCCTCCAGCTCATCTTATTAACAGATTGTAATAAACATTAACTTCTGCTGTGAAAACTGTTTTTTCCAAAACTTAAATAACATTAAAATGTAAATCTAATGAAACTTTCAAAGTCAATAAAAAGAGGAAACTGAAAAAAATATATAGATCAGTGCTTCCCAATCTTTTTCTGTTACGCCCCTCAAGCAAGAAGAAACCAATTCGCGCCCCCCCACCCCACCGCCCACTCTCCGCCGCTGCATAACATCGTATCCTTGTTAACATAAAGAAACAAAAAAAGAGATATAGTTAAACTTACAAGGATGTGCAATTACATTTTATTGTAGTGCGGCGGAAATAAAAGCATGTTCCCGAGGGTCACACGCGCCCCCCTCAGCATTGCACCGCGCCCCCCCAGGATGGCCCACCCCACACTTTGAAAACCCCTGATATAGATCATTGACCCCACAATTTGAGAGCCAGTGATCAATCATATTGCCTTCAACCACCTCTTGACTCTATTTCAAGCTATTTTTTTCAGATGTATCTTGTTGACAATAACAGCAATTACTTAAGCTAAAGTCGAAAGCTTCTAATAGACTAGACACCTCAAGACGAGCACCAACAAGTCTTGTATTTATTCCATATCCCATGTGTAACGGCTGGAAAGTGGTTAGATTAATTTGTGGTTATTTTTTTTGTACAGAGGTATTGTATGGTTTGAGTATTTCGACATTTTGTGACGATACAAATCAGGGTTGTAGCTAATTACTTTTTGGCAAATGTCTCCACGTCATGTGATACGTCTGTTGAGTCATTCAGGTGGGGTAGGCACAGGGCCGGGTTAACACTTTCTGAGTCCTGGGG
This sequence comes from Paraplagusia blochii, assembly GCA_016785265.1. Lineage (NCBI taxonomy): Eukaryota > Metazoa > Chordata > Actinopteri > Pleuronectiformes > Cynoglossidae > Paraplagusia > Paraplagusia blochii. Next base: position 230,301 of record JAFBJS010001089.1, on the reverse strand, counting down.
CTAATTCACCAGGATGAGGCCCTGGTGCACATAGAAGTCCACAGAAACAATCTGTTACACATTAGCAATATGTTAAGCCGTTAGGAACTGAAGGTCCCACATTCTGACGGGAACAAATATTTGCAACCAAAGTCAAAAGAGATTATTCAAAAATTACAACATAAAGGTGTAATCAAAGCCGGACTAACAGAATTGGCTAAAGGGACTGCATCTCCAGGCCTCGCCACTGGGGCGTGGAGGGTTGGGGGGTTATGGTTACTGATGTCAAGTGACTAAAATTAGTGCGAGTAGCCTACTCAATCAATCAATCAATCAATCATTCATTCATCATCTTCTGCTTGTCCGTTGCCGGGTCGCAGGGGTGGCGCCAGGGGCAGTTGACGCCACCCAAATCACATTGCACCATATTGTGAGCCTTCCTGTGGGTGGTGAGCCCACAAGAAATCAATCAATCAATCAAATTTTATTTATATAGCCCACATTTACAAATCAAATTTGTCACATAGGGCTTTACAGGGTTGGTAACATCCTCTGTCCTTAGACCCTCAGCCAGGGTAAGGAAAAATTACCAATGAAAAAACGCTTTTACCAGGGAAAAAAAACCGGTAGAAACCCTAGGGAGAACCACAGGAGAGGGATCCACTCACTGGACTCCCTGTTACCAAAACTACAAAAATACAATAAAATAAAACAAATACAAAAGATACAGTACATAGTCAGAATTTAAATGCTTCCAGTAGCAGTTATGTCAGTAGGTGTATTTAATCAGACTAATTTATTCTACAACTGCTGTACCGCGTCGCGTGTGTGAAACTGTTTGTTTCCCTAAAAGGCAAGAAGACCCACCCAGGTCTCTTTCTGATTGGCTTAGCATGAAACGTTAACCTATGTCAACCAATCATCGCTCCTTTTTAATGCAATGATTAAGTTAGTGCACTGCAAGAGTTACCACACACACCGACGGGCAGCAGACAAACTCCGCTGCCACACAATCCTCTCTCCTAGTGGGGAGAAACCATCCATTTGGACTACAGATGGTGATGAGTAACGAGCCCTTTTACACAAAAGTAAAAATAATGGTGTTACTGATTTGGAAAATTAACGTGTTACGTTATTAGTTACCAAGAAAAGTAGTTTTGTTACGTAATAGTATTAGAAGTAACGCGTTAGTCCCAACACTGGTAAAGACTGATTTGCAGTGCAAAATCGACCTTTTAAATACGAGTGAACCTTATTGTTGTTTATCACCAAAATAAGGTAAAACACATCTTCAGATCTTTAATATAAAGCCTTTAATATAAAGTAATTAATTTCTCTCTCAAACAACAGAATGATCTGTTTCCTAGATTCAGGAAAGATTCACATGACTGTTTCAGACAAAACGGTAAAATTATTTTGTAACTTATATTGAGGTATGTGTTTATGTTGTACACAGTTATTTATAGAAGAACTTATAGCCTGGTATCACAATAATTCAGGGGAAATCACCTGCATACATCGGTATCGGTTAATACTAGTATAGGATATAAAGTGCTTGGGCAATATCAGATATTGGTAAATCTTAATATCTGACATCCCTAATTAGAACTTAAATTTTACAGCTTAGAAAAAAAGCAGTACCTCAATGAGGGACTAACGATGTCTGGTCTCTTTGTACATTGCTGAGTTACACATGCTGAGACACAGAGAACATTCATGAAGGTCAGAAGGTTCCTTTTAGTTTCTGGCTCCACTGTATTGGTGATATGATCTTCATAAGTTCCACGACATCCACTTCCACCTGTGAAGAGAAGACAGCAGACTGAACTGGAAGTTGAATTGGAATGATGAAGATTTACTGTCACTGTTTTCACTTTAATTTACTTTGACTCTTTAGACCAGGGGTGCTGAACCCAATTTCACAGGGAATATTTATTGAACAATAAACTGCAAATGTTTCCACTTCTTGGGGCTCCATCAAGATATTTCTAGGGTCCCCACTCTACTACTGTCTCGTCAAAAAAAATTCCGGAAGTGGCCGGAACCCCAGGCAAGTGCCTGTCTTGTGAGTCTTGAAGTCTTGCCCCTGATTAAATGTTACTTTTTGGGAACATTGAATCTGTAACAGCTGCTTAAAATTGTCAACACATGAGAAATAAAATTATAAATAAAACACACATTAGTGGTTTTTGCCTTTATCTGTAGCCTTTACTACAACAACAAAAAATGTGCTATAAGAAAGACTATGCATCACTCATACTACAAATCTTGACAGTATATAAGGGCTTTATACTAGTGGGATATGCATATTTGATATGATTTTGTGGGCCTAATATAATTAAAATGTGGGCCATATTTGACCCCCGTGCCTCAGTTTGACATCTGTGCTTTAGGGTCAGGGCTGAAAACAATTGGTTTGTGTCTGAACCTTTTCACAACATCTTCCCAATCATTTGTTACCTGTAAGGAGAAGATGACATGCTATACTCACTGAAGATTCTTCAAGCTGTAGTGTGGACTCTTCACTAGATCACACAGAGCCTCCACTGATGAATCACCAAGGTTGTTTCCACTCAGGTCCAGGTCCCTCAGATGGGAGGGGTTGGACATCAGAGCTGAGACCAGAGAAGAACAGCTGATCTCTGTTAAACTGCAGGACTTCAACCTGAATCAAGACGACAGAAAAAAGAGAAAAGCATATATATTTTTTACAGATATTTATTATTATATTAGCTATGATTTAAAACAATTACATTAGAACTGATTATAACATTGGACTGTAGATGAGATTAGACTGGATCGAAACACTGAAGGTTAGAGTAGATTAGACTGCAGTTGGTGCAGCAGACTTTTTGTTAACTTTGTTGCTTTGATAGATTACATTCAGATCAGGTAAGGGAAAATTAGTTTTAATTTTAAGTTTTTTTTTCTGAAAACCTGATGAGACTCTGATGCCCAGGCTTCCTTCAATGATGGTCAAATTATGAGATTATAGTAGGATTCAAGGAAGCTTTATTGTCATTGCAACACATGTTAGACATCTGATGAACAAAATAAGATACTCGGATCCCCGATCGAGGTGAGAGGGAGAAGAAAGAGAGAAGAGGAGAAGAGGAGAAGTGGAGGGTAACGCGGTGACAACAATCGCATATGGGTGAGTGAGGGAACAAGAACAGAACAAATGAATTACAGTAGAAGACAAATTAATTACAGTGCTGGTAAATATTAGTTTTATCTGAAATGAAATGACTAAAAATAGCAAAGATCATATAAATTCCAGTATTAAAAATATAATCTAATGTCAGATTACTTCAACACTAGAAGTAGAATTTATTTTACCATGGAGGTACAAATCAGATCAGATTATAATCTGCTGGAAACAGCCTCCACTCATCAGATTATTAACCTCTAAACTAGTGGAGCCGTAGTGGGAAATATGTCAGTAAATCAGGAAAATAATCCATTTGATCCCTGTGAATCCAAAACACTTTGATCCATCATAGAGAAGACAGAGACAAAGGTTGACAACGGTCAGTGATCTCACCTCAGAGTCTCCAGTTGACAGAGTGGACTCTGAAGAAAACCACACAGAACCTTCACTGATACATCACCAAGGTTGAAGTTAGAGCTCAGGTCAAGTTCCCTTAGATGAGAGGGGTTGGACTTCAGAGCTGAGACCAAAGAAGAACAGCTGATCTCTGACAAACTGCACTCCTCCAACCTGAATAAAGAAGAAAATACAAAAAGAAAAGTCAATTTTCTTGAATTGAGTTGTTTAGATTATATTTTTATATCAGCTATGGTTTAATACAACCAAATTAATTAAGATTATAATATTGGAATGTAGATCAGATTAGTGTGAATCAGAACACTGGAGGTTAGCTTAGCAGTGTCTTTCTTGTTTAACAGATTAAATTAGATTAGGTCAGATTACAGTCAACTTCAGATTGATGTAGATCTCGTTCAGTGGGTTCAGTAAAACAGATTTTATTGGATTAAATGCAGTAAATTTCAAAAACAATTCCACGGTCCTTATTCCACCAACCATATGGAAATAAATGGATGTTTTTAGTGTCCAAATATAACTTGATATTATTGGTCAGTGCAGATGAGAAGTGTTCCATTTGATTACCCACTGTAAATAAATGGAATGTGAATATTTGATCTTCCCTTTACCTACAAATCTTTAGTCTGATACCAAACCTGATCAAATAAACCAACCCTGACCCTCTTGCTCAAATCTGTTCACAGTTTGGTTTGTAGTTTGGTTTGGACGGAAGAAAACAGTCCTTCATCTCACTCCACTCCTTCTTTCGACTTGTCCCTTATTTTAGGGGTATCCACAGCGAGTCTACAGTTTTCATCTCATATCTCGTATCCTCAACAACTACCTCCATGTCCTCCCTCATTGCATCCATCAATCTCCACTTGGTCTCCTCCCTGGTAGCTCCATCTCCAGGATCATTCTTCTACCAATGTATCCACATGCCCAAACCATCTTAATCTGTCTTCTCCAACTTTTTCTCCAAACCTTCCTGTCTGTGTTGTCCCTCTAATGACTTCATTCCTGGTCCTGTCCATCCTTGTCTCTCCTAAAGAGAATCTCAGCATTTCTCACTCCACCACCTTCAGCTCTGCTGTCTGTCTTTTGACTATTCCTAGTGTCTCTAATCCATCCATCATGACTGACCGCACTGCGGTCCTGTAAACTTTTCCCTCCATCTCAGTCCACTCCTATTAGGGGAGCATTTGACAGCAGGAAGAAAGGGGGTTGGTTTTCAACAACATTCCCATGAAACCTGCACTCCTTATCTGTGGACATGATCCAAAAAACTCACAATTACAACAGGAGTCAACCAATCCTAATTACTGTGTGTCTTTGGACCATCTAAAGGTTCTCCGCATTGTGCTGGAGAAGGAGCAGCAGGCCAGTAGTTATGAATGAATCCTGTTACAAAACCTTTAACAGGATTCATCTGTTTCAATAGTCAAGGAGGCTACAGAATCATCACTCCAAGACAAGATGCTCAGGGCTGAGAAGATGCTGTTGATGATTTGGAGGTTTAATGTTTCACAATACTGTTTTGTAACATGTTTTTCTCTGAATACAATCATGCACTGGGTGACAGTGGTGGCCTAGTAGTTAAGGATGTGGCTTTGGTCCACAAGGCTTCAGGTTCAAATCCCCCAGCTGCCAGGTTGCTACTGAAGTGCTGTGATCATAGCAACAACCCAACCCACATAACCTTTTGTGGGCTCACAATATGGAGCAGTGGGATTTCGGTGGTGCAAGCTGCCCCTGCGACCAAGCAACAGACAACCAAGATGGAAGAATGAACCATCATGGAAAAAAATAATTAGACTACCCAGCTGTTTTCTTCAATTTCCACTTCATTTTACTGCCTGGTTCTGGTCTGGTTGACAAATATATGGTAATGACAATAACAAAAACAGTTCTACAGAGCATAATTTTAGCCATTTAACCGTTGTCCATGGTTTTGTTGATAGTAACCAAAACAAAACTGAAGTTCTTCCATCTGTAGCTATGGCATTGTACTGACCACAACACTCCTTTATGGAATTTACCATTTTCTTGTCCATTGTATTTCCCTATTAATTTTTTCCATGACTCTAATTATGTACATTTTCCGAGCAAATCAATCATTTCAAATTATAATAATTCTCTGATTTGGATAGAAATATGTAACAGAGTTATAAATATAGGTTCGTGGTACGAATCCCCCAACCGCCAAGTTTCCACTGAGGTCCACTGAGCCTGGCACCGTCCCCAGTCACAGCTCCCCGGGCGCTCAAAGCTGCTCACTGTTCACTTTGGTGATGGGTTAAATACAGAGGTCGCATTTCATTGTGCGCAGTGGTGTGAATCACAATGTCACAATGACAAGTAGTTTGCTTTCCTTTCTTTCCTTTCCAAACACAACAGTTTATAACACACCACGTTGAAAATCCCCATTCACTCTTTTATTTTGTAAAGGGAGAGATAGGGCTGTTCAACTTAGTTTTCAGGTTGTTAACTGATGTTTTTCCTCAAGTGGTGTTTAATAAAATGTTTGGTAAAGCTTGATTAAAAAATTAACACAAGATTGGACTGGATTTTTTTAAGGTGCTGTCACATTGTGGAAATCATTGGTATAGCGCAGTGACTGTTAACTCCAAGAACCCAGAAGGAATTGATCTGATTAATCAGTGATATTGATCATGGACTTATTAGCAACTGTGATACCTAAACAGGGAAGAGCTTTTTCTCCTCCACATCATCTGTCAGACTTTCTCCATCAACAGCTGTAGACAAACTCTTTAAACAGCAGTGGCTGGACCATCACTTGGTCCACGCCCCTGTGTTAGAGCCCAGGCTTTTGTCCTGAGCAGCTGAAGCGGTGACTGATCCAAGTCAAGACAGCAGCTTCATCTGAGTGTCAGCACAGGACCAGCACTGGAATGGATTCAACACTGGACTATTGACTGAAATATCAATAAAATCAATGAATAGCAGCTTCGATCAGTGAACTCACCTCAGAATCTTCAGTCCACACTGTGGACTCTTCAGTCCAGAACACAGACGATCCACTCCTGGACCATTTAGGTTGATGTAGCCCATGCCCAGTTCAATCAGATGTGAGGGATTGGACTTCAGAGCTGAGGCCACAATTTCACAGTCAATTTCTGAGAGGTTACAATCTGACAGTCTGTGAAGTGAGAAAATATGAAAGCTGTCAGAATTAGCTTTTATTCCAAAGAACTAAGACGTATGGTCATGTGACGAACATTTGCTCTGGTTCAGTTGAACATCAAACATCTGGGGCTGATGTTTCCTACTGAAAACACAGAAGGTGGACATCTTACTAATGTTTTCACCTAGACTACAGCTGTTTGTTTGCCAGCTGCTGTAATCAACTTAACAAAGTCTAAGTTGGCTCAAATGGACAAATTTCCATTGAAAATCCACCAGTGGTCAGGTGAGGGTGGGGTTGGTAGTGGGGCTGCTGCTTCTGCTTGGTAGCCTTCTCTTCCTTGATTAATTAGAAATCCTAATTAAGAAACCAGGTGGAGTTGCACAACATCACGGCCAAGAATTTACTCAAACAAACCAATGAATGGACATGTCTCTTCAATTTCTGAAACTCCTGCTATAAATAAAAGAAAAAATGACTTAGTTTTCCTGGAGGTCCAAATTCAATCTTTGCTGTACTCGTCTCTATATCTTAACATCAATCAACACTGACGTTAAACACTCTTCCCACATCTTCCAACTACAGTTCTGACTCCAGAGGACCAACTGCCTCACCAGTGGTGGGCCTCATCATACATCCCTGACCTACATCAGCTGCTCTGACAACACCATTATTAGTATTTGGTACTTTCCTACTCATCACTCTATGGATCTGATGGATCATGGTTGTGGTCACGGTAACTAAAGATGCATCGGTCAATTGGCTGCCTATTGAAATTGCTGGATTTATATTCAACTGACTCAACAACGTGAGGACCAGTCACTGTCGTAAATTTCGTGTTTCGTCTATCACCCCAGATCAAAAATGCACCGAAACTAAAGCACCCGAAAACATGTTTGGATTTGGATTTATTTTACTGTGTGCCAGGACGAAGGCAAATCAAAAAGTAATCCGTTAAGGAACAACGCCTAGTCGTTTGGGACAACAAACTTAACACGCCTCTCGGTCTTTTTTTTAGCAAATATAAAGAGGACACGGCTGAGTCTCGGCAAACACAACATCTCTCCAACGTGGTTCCTATGTTCGACATAAGCCACAACTAAAAAAAAAAAATTAGTTAGGGGCACTTGACAACCAGCCTTACAGCATGGTACAGGATAAAGACTCAAGATCCAAAAAACTTTATTTATCCCTGAGGGGCAATTAAAGAAATTGCCCCTAAAATTAAAGGCTTTGTAAACCTGGTGAAACACTTGTACTGCACAAATGACCAAATAGGCAGTACTTTTCTGAACCAGCCCTGCCAGAGTTGTTGTTGTTGTTGTTGAGAGTATTGTCAGGCCATTTACGGAAGCTGCTTGACGCCACCAAATACCAGTATACCAATATCATTTTAACAATGGACATTTGGACAAATGTGAGCTTAATGTCAATGTTGAGACTGACAGCTCAATGGATGGATGATAAATTTGCTTCATCGAGTCTTTCTCCACTGTGTTGTATGTTCAGAAATAAAAATCTGCTCAGAGGGCACTGTGTCAACTTGTCTATTGTATGATTTTAATTATTTACCAATCAGTATTGGTAGAAACTGGTTTTGACAGGTCAGACCTCCTTAATAACTGTGAATCAGTATCGGCCAGGAAGTTTGCAATTGTTGCATCTCTAATGGTAACCACTGAATAAGTGAAAATTTGTCAATAGGAGGTGACCACACAGTGTTGTTACTGTGGAGAGGGTGACATGGAGTGGACCATGGACTAGTCTGGACAGAGGTGTGTTGATGTCTACTGAATACTACTGTTAAATGACTGATGGGTCTGATGAATTGAAGACTTACAGCATTGTGCCATTACAAAAGGCTTCATGTTTCACAGTCCTTATACTGATATTGTGAGCATGTTTAAAAACCAACACTGTGTCACAAAGACAGACCTGGACCTGGACCCACACAGGTGCCTGCATTCACTGCACTCCTTTCACCACCATGGCCCATTAACTGAACCAACACTGAAACTCACCTAAACTTTCTGCAGTTCCTCACAGCTGGCATCAGTCTCCGTCTTCCCTCCAATGATGTGTTGTACTCGTTCAGGTCTAACTGATCCAGAACCTCCTCTGACATCTGAAGCATGTAGGCCAGAGCTGAACACTGGATCTCAGAGAGTTCCTGTTCTATGTTCTTTGACCGCAGGAACTCCTGGATCTGCTGATAAACTGACTGATCCTTCAACTCTGTCAGACAGTGGAAGATGTTGATGCTTCTGTCTGGAGAGACTCTGTCCGTGTTCATACGTTTTAGATCTTCAATGACCTCTGGAATGAGTCCTGGACTGTGGTCGGTCTGACCCAGCAGGTCTCCTAAGATTCTCTGGTTGGACTCCAAACACAGACCATAAAGGAAGCGAACAAACAGGTCCAGGTGACCACTTTGACTTTGGAGCGATTTTTCCATGGTTTCACTGAGGAACTCATTCAGTGAAAAGTGATCCACACTGAAGCCAAAGACTTGTAGTACCTGTGTCCTCCTCTTGGTGTAGCAGTGGAACATGTAGACTGCAGCCAGAAACTCCTGAACACTCAAATGGACAAAGCAGTAGACCATTTTCTTGACCATCACACTCTCTCTTCTGAAGATCTCCGTACAAACTCCTGAGTGGACCATGGCCTGGGTCACATCCAGACCACACTGGTCCAGATCTTCTTGGTAGAACATGATGTTTCCATACTGCAGCCCTTCAAACGCCAGCCTCCCTAGCTTCATAAGAACATCTCCATCCAACGGAGCAGCCTCACTGTACTTGTTTTTCTTTCTCTTTGTCTGAACCAACACGAAGTGAGAGTACAGGTCTGTCAGGGTCCTGGGCAGTTCTCCTCTCTGCTCTGAGGTCAACATGTGCTCCAGAACTGTGGCACTGATCCAGCAGAAGACTGGGATTTGACACATGAGGTGGAGACTCTTGGTTGACTTGACATGTGAGATGATTTGGTTTCATCTTTGGACCTCTTTCGGAAGTACTGCTCCTTCTGATCGTCAGTGAAGCCTCGTACTTCTGTCACCCTGTGGACCCATGTAGGAGGGATCTGATTGGCTGCTGCAGGTCTGGAGGTGATCCAGATAAGAGCCGAGGGAAGCAGGTTCCCCCGGATGAGGTTTGTAAGCAGAACATTGACTGATGATGTCTGTGTGACATCAGTCACAACCTCAATGTTGTTGAAGTCCAGTGAGAGTCTGCTTTCATCCAGACCATCAAAGATAAACAACATCTGGAAGGCAGAGAGCTCCTCAGCTGTGATCTTCTTGAATGTTGGATGTAGAACCTGGAGAAGCTGGAGAAGACTGAACTGCTGACCTCGGATCAGGTTCAGCTCTCTGAATAGGAAAAGAACCAGAAAACTCACATCCTGGTTCTCCAAACCCTCGGCCCAGTCCAGGGAAAACTTCATCACTGAGAAGGTTTTTCCAACACCAGCCACACCATTTGTCAGGACTACTCTGATGGCCCCTTGCTGGCCAGGTAAAGCTTTGAAGATGTCACAGCACTTGATGGAATTGTCTCCAATCTTTTTCTTCTTCTTCTTGGCGGTAGTCTCCAGCTGCATCACCTCATGTTGGGTGTTGACCTCTTCTCCCTGTCCCTCTGTGATGTAGAGCTCTGTGAAGATCTTGTTTAGGAGTGTTCTACTCCCTGAATCATCTACTCCTTCAGTCACATGTTCACATCTCCTCATCAGGCTTAACTTATGTTCTTCTACAACCTTTTGTAGACCTGCATCCACTGAAAGACAAGAAAAGGGCAGTGGAAAAGAATATCCAGGCTAAAGATCTAATCTAACAGCAACAACAGAATAGGAAATAATTTTAAAAGTCTGCAGAGAAAAAAACTGATGCTTTACTGTCAAGATCTGGTTCTATGTTTGTCCTCACCTCTTAAAGCCCCACTGAATTATGGGATTGCCGTGGTATTTCAAAGCAAACAAAGATCAGTTTTTTACGGTTTCTCCTCATTAATACAGGATCAATCAGTATTAAATACAGTTAGTTACTGAACTATGATCCATCAAATCATCCAGCTAATAAATAAAGTGAAGACCCAGGTAAACAAGCTCCTCTAACAAACCCAGACATGAAGAACCAGAACTTTTCCACAAAGTCACATGAAGCTCACAAACAGTTCCAGTATCTGAAGAGAAGATGTCAATAAACATCTACAAACCTGAAGGCTGTGAGAGTCCAGCCTGAGGTGTGGAGCTGATGTTTGCTCTGCTTCTTTCTTCTTGATCCACTGAGCTCTCCTGCCCCCGCAGTTCTCTAAGAAATACATCCACATCAATTAGTGTCAGGACAAGAACCTCGTCTCATCAAGGTTATCTCCAAGAGACAGACAATCTGGACCAGAAGATCTTACCCTGGCTCTGTAGGTCCTGGTTCAGGACTAAAGTGTGGCGGGAGATGCTTGGAGCAGTCTGTCTTCACAGAAAAACAGGGACAGCAGGGTCCTGAAGACTCTGCGCCCAGTTCCTTGTTTTGACCTCTAAAATCACAAACTTATTCATATCAGTGTGTGTGTGAGTTCAACCCAATCTAAGGGAAACTAAAAATAATTTCAGTCACTTATATTTATTAATTCAGAGAGAAATTGTTAATAAAATGGTATTTTTTCATAGCTGTTTCTTTAATTGTGTATACAATGCTCACATATTTTCACTCTCACTTTTCTCAGCAGAGACAGACATTATTGTATATCATTTGTTAGATCGTACTGGGCGAGGGGTTGTGTTGCCGGGGGAGAGGAGCGCTCCTCGCTTCGCTCTGTTCTTGACCCTCCTGGGCGTCCGCCTAACCCTAACCCTAACCCGCTGCCGTCGACAGTAGCCTGGGTGCACTATGCAATCACACCCATTTGTGACAGCTCACCTCTCATGATCCTGGCACTTGTTGGTTGCCAGAGTAGTGTTTTGGACACATTTTACAGCAGTGTCAAGGGCATGTAACTGGGGTATTTGAAGAGAAAAGATAGACCTTTGTGCCACAGGTGTTGTCCTTCACGGACCAGAACTTGTTGTTTAATGCGTCCAAATGATGAAGGGAGAAGTGGTGACAAAAATCCCCTTCGGTCAAAAATTATAATTTTCTTTAAATTATTTATTAATTAGGGGAGCAGCACATGAGCAATCAGCAGCCAATGTAATATTTAGGAAAAAATTATAACATGGTGTGGGTGAGCAGGGTCCTGAATTTGGGGCTTGAGTCCATTCTTTGTCTGGGGATGGGACGAGGCACAAAATCTGGACTGATCCAGACCTCTCCTCTCCTATAAGCCTCAGCATTCATAAAAACCCAACTTTTAACAGATTCACTGTTTTCATAATTCACAATATTAATCATAACATTATTTTTTCTTATTTTGATCTGGCTGTAAACTCTACGTCTGACCTCCATCTTAATTGCATCTCTTTTTTCAAAGTCTTTTTAAAATATATTGTTGATAGTGTTTTTCTTGATCATTGGTATATTTTTTACTTTCATTATTACTGTAAACCCGAAATGAAATGCCTGTAAATTATAGTTTGTGAATATGGCATTGTATTTGTTGTGATTTATCCTGTTATTTAAGAACACTGATCAGAGCGTCTGCTGTGGTCAGACCTGGACCAGGAGACAGTCTGGACCAGAGGGTCCTACCGTGACTCTGTAGGTCCTGGTCCGCAATTGAAGTTTATAGGTTTATCCATGGACCAGTCAGTCTTCATAGACAGACAGCTGTGTCCTGGAGACTCTGCTCTGTCTTCTTTCTTCACACTCTTCATCTACTGAAATAAGACGATATAAAACGGCAACACTTATATTCTCCGATGGTCTGATCGGTCAGATTGGGACAGAATTAACTGAAAACTTACGTCTGTTCCGTCTCTGTCCTGCGTTGTCAAAATGGAGTCTGGAAAAAAAACAAAACATTTGAGATACTTTCACTTTCGACGGAGGTGATGAGACACATGGAGGAGAAGGGAGGAGGGAGTTAGAAATTATTTTAACATATTTTCCTCACTATGCTTAAATAAAACAATATAAATATGAACAAATAACTTTAATTTGTGTCTAAATTTTGCCACTATTTTCTTCTTTTTATATTTTCGACTCTTTCCTCACAACTTCAAGCACAGTCTCAAAAATAAGAAAAAACACGAGCACGGATCCACGAATGTATTTTTGAGGAATTCACAGATTTACTTTCAGAATAAATGCACTTGCGCGGAACCACGAATGCATTTTGGTGTATTCACATATTTACTTTAACAATAAACACATTCAACAATTAACAAATGTATTTTGAATATTTACAACTCAAAATAAATTTCTAAATTATTCAAAATACATTTCTGAATTCCTCAAAATACATTCGTGGGTCCGCATCCGTGCATTTATTCTGAAAGGGCAATTGAATTCCCAAAAATACATTCGTCGATACGTAATTGTAATTTCTCCTTTACTGAACGAGTTCTGGAGAAGGGAGGCGTTTGGGGGCGGCAGTAGGGGGGTGTGGTCAGCACGATACTTCCTCCACCTGTCACTATGACGGTGCAAAGGGATAGGAGCGGGTTCTATATTTTTTCTTTTTTTTAGAACTATGAACAACAGGCTAAGATAACTGCGGTAATGGACGGTAGTCATAGTCATTTCGACTTTATGTATTCAATCATATGTATTACCCTAAAGTTTAAGATTAACGTTAAGGTCTAACGTTAGATTGGAACTTAGTTCAACTTTATTCCAACAGCACCTGAAACAGTAGTGACGTAAGCTGATTAGGAGAGATTTATATATTACGGTAACCGTTTTGACATTGCAGTCGGGCCGTTTGCACATTAGCGCTGATCTGCAAATGATGTGTATCATTTCCTCTACTGCAGGTATTCTAACGATCAATGCAGGTGCGCAGTATATCCTGTACGTACTTTATGACGTTGACACGATAGACGTAGATCCATGAACAACTTGGACATACGTTTAGCAGAAACGCCGTTCTATCTACCCTTCCACAGTTTATATGGATCAGCAAAAGAACCCTACGCCCCCTCAGGGCCATTAATAAGCAACATTCTTGATTCTTAGCATTGTCGTCACTACTGTGCGTCACGGCTTTGTCTGTGGTTTAAGGTATAGCTCAGAAAACGTCCCGCTGTCTATGACGAGACGGCGTCTATGATGATAAGGAAACGGTCGGAGCCGGGAGGACGATGAGCTATAGTTTCAATTAATGAATGGAATAATTTGTGCTAAAACTTTAAAAGTATATAATTTCTGAACATGCCAATACAACACAAAATGCATGTAAGTGGGGGGGTTTTATATTGTGTAAAATTGGTGAAAAAAAGACGATTCAATTGCATTGTGTCACATAAGTTAAGAAAATTATATTGTATTTGCTTACTTTGTTGTTTTCATATTTCATTTGTGCTTTGCCCTGCTTTGTAGGGATCCATTATAGAAGAAAGAACTGAAAGATGAACACGTGGTCACTAATTTCTTAACTGGATGTTTTGCTGTCTGCTGAAAGGTCAAAAGTGTATATGTGGGGTGACAGACATGGTCCTGTCTCGTTTCCATATTATAAAAAAAGAACTATTGAGCAGTAGAAAAACCCCAAAACTCTGTAGGCGTAACTGTCATATGTGTATGTATGCAACAAGACTGTATAAATAAGACTGTATGTAATCATTGCACTGTACCCGCTTCTGCAATTAAATCAATTGACTTGAGTTTTGACTCTTAGCCTTTTGTGTGCTAGGAAGCTTGGGTATGAACTAACAGCTATCTTTGACAGTCCTTTTTACAGAAAAGTTTCCTGACAACAAACCTAATACAAAGTTAAATGGTAAAGCTTATGTTAATTCATATGACTTGCTTTCAGAACGTTCTCATATCTGAACGGGTAGGTAGGTCATGTCCACGAGAGTTCGGCGACAGATTGTACTATAAGGTTTTTAAAGTATAAATGTCCGGGTTCAACGCGGAGTGTGTTTATGAAGCTAAGATGGTTCTTTTAAACACATTGCATTGCATGTACAATGTTATTTCCCTACCGTTTAACATGTATAACTAGTGCGCTAACATGATAATTCTGTTCAGCTTTAAAAAACGTGAATCAGCAGTATAATACTGTACCTGTTTTTTTATTATTTCACAATTTGATGTGGAGGCTTGGTGGTTGAGGAACTGGACTGGGTTCTGGAGGGTTCCAAGTTCAAATCAACCAACTGCAAGGATGATGGAATTCTAACAATGAACAAATAAAATAATAAATGCTGACCTTTACCTTGTTTATAGCAATGCACATGAAGCCCGGAACGATCTGCATCCCTGGCTACTTCCTGCGTAGTGTTCTGGTGCGTGTATTAAAGATGACTCTGATGTTACTGTATTCCTGAACACTTTAAAAAACAAAATAAAAAAAAACAAAAAAACAAACAAACAACAACAACAAAAAAAACAGAGCACAATTGGCACTTTCATCAACCTGTGGTCCAACAGCCTCTTCCAACCGAGTAAAACACAGACTGAAGACAGGGCGCAAACTATATAAAAAATACCACTCATTTACCACTGGGTGGCGCTATATACGCGCGCCAAAAAAAAAGGAAAAACTCCCAATACTAGGAAACTAGGAAAACTTATCTATAAAGAGAAAATTTGGGTGAAATAAACACAACATCGTATCACATAAATAAAAAGACAAAGAGAATAAACAAACAAATTGATAAGTTCAGAATAGAACAGAAGTACTAGTCACTGAAAGATTGTGAAGTTATGTAGAAATAATAAAAACAAATCCAAAACATAGCAATTGGTGTCCATGTGTCAATTCGTGACCAGTATGTTATTGTTTTGTTGCGTTGTCTTTAACAGAATCTTTTTTTCAGGCACATATGAGTTTTTTTTTTTAATTAAACTCTCATTCAGACAAATCTAATCAAATTGTGAGGGCAGTGGTTAGCGCACAGCTGCAGCTTGGAGAGCAGGTGAGTGGTGAGGCTGATCCTGCACTGTGAGCAGGTGATTTGATTTCCACTAATTGCTCCTCTTTTCTGATAAGTAGGAGCCAGGTTCATATGAGAGGAGGACGGACATGGAAAAAGCAAACTCCACATGTCTGATGGTGAGGGACATTTGAATTGTGGCTGTGAACTGAGATGAGATAGCCGAGCACTTGTTCTATGAAAATAAATCTGTGAACTGAGCTTTAAGTCTGCGTCTGTGTGTTCAGAGGACTCACATAGTTTCACACAAATATATACAGTTTATCATCAAATCATGCAACATCATGTACTGGTACTGAGGCCCAGAGGTGGTGGGACCTTCAACTCAATGAAAAGGACATGTATGCAGGAATACAAAGTGTCCTTGAGGTTTGTGCCACCAGATGGCAGATAAAAATTTCTGGAATTACACAGTTGGAAGGAATAGGGGGAAAAAGCAAAAGCAAAAGCAAACAAAACTGTCAACAAAACAGCACCCAACAAAATGTGTCATGGCACACTTTTGAGCTCCCGGAGAACAGAGTGAGGATGATGCCAACCTCAGTGGACCTCATAGGTAACTTGGGAGTTGGTGGATTTGAACCTATAGCTCTCCAGACACCAGTCCAGTACCTAGGCCACTCCTTAAGCCCCGCACACACGGGGAGGATTCGGCGCGTGCCGATTGCTCAGCACCAGATTCACATCGTGTGCACATAAATTTACATGAGCCATTTGTCACTCGAGGCTGTGAGCAAAATATCGATCATGCTCGATTTCTCTCGGCGCAAGTGAACAAAGTCTCATCGTGTGTGGGCTACGTGAGCATCTTTTTCACTACAAATGATTTGTGTGCATGCGTTACAATGATGACACAAGATGAAAACCAGCAGCGACTTGTTGAATGAAACGGTATAAGAAGACAAATTCGAGGATGTTTGGCAAGACCATCCCTGTCTGAATAATATTCACAACAATAAAAGTAAAAGTACCTCTTCGTCTTCGGAGTCCGCAATTTTAACTTATCACGTGACCTGGGAAATCAGCCAACTTACTAGTGCAGGGGTGTCCAAACTGTTCCACAAAGGGCCACTTTGGCTGCTGGTTTTTGTTCCAACCAAGCAGTAGCACACCTGAGTTGAGAGGTTTAATCAACTGATCACAGTCATCAGACACCTGATTGGTCAAGGTATGTGCTCTTGGTTGGAACAAAAACCAGCAGCCACACCGGCTCTTTGTGGAACAGTTTGGACACCCCTGTACTAGTGAGACGTGAGCAGAATTCTCATTGTGTGCGGTTGTACTATGAGCCCGGGCGGATGGCGCTGAGCCATCGGCGCGCGCCGCATCCTCCCCGTGGGGTTTGCCCATGTCTGATGTTGTAAACTATGACCCCAGGTTTCATTGGTTGATGAGGCTTTGTGAAGCGGGGGATACAGAAAAATTGGAAGGACAGCTGGTAAAGTGTGTTGAAATTGTATTTACAATGCATAATTTCATTTTATTATTTTGGTGTTCCTTCTCCAAATAGACATCAAAGAAAAGCTAAAATGTTTTTACATTTTTAAATGTATGTTGTCAACTACGTGTACCCAGGCCAACACAGAGAGTCTTTTTGGAGAAGGTTTTTTTCAAGCCCTATGCGTTGCTCTATTCCAATAAGGTAGACTAAATGAAGTATTCAAAATAAGTTTCTTGAGCAAAGGCTTAAGAGTATAACAATGTTTGATTTCAATCTTCCTCCACACTGGGCTTTCCAAACAAAGCCACTTCAATGTCCACTTCCTGGTTCCTTCTCCATCCTATCGTCATCCAGATTATAAGTGCACGTGGGTCGCCTATAGTACATAGTAGCAAAAGATTAAGCATGGTGTTCAGATGAAAAATAATGTTCTGGGTCAAAATGTGTGGAGTTTTCACTTACCACCAGATAGTGAGAGCTCTGCGCTAGCTCACACAGAGAGACTAACACAACACCATTAATACCAAACATTGGGATTTCTTTATTTCAGACAGCTGTGCAAATGTGGGGAGGCAGTCCAAACAATCCCACTGGTTGAATAGGAATTTGGGAAGATGCCTCCCATGGATGACACAGCCTAAGGGGTGAGGCCTCTCAGGTGCTGGGTTTGGCTCTCTCTGTGTGTGCTGAGCCTGCAAAATAAACTCTTAATCTCACTCTCCTAAGTACGTACAATATGTAAGTCTCAAGGGGTGAGGGGACCCACCTTAAACTGAATCAAAGGAACATGGATACAGGAATAAAAAGGGTCCTTGAGTTTTGTGCCACCAGATGAAAGCAAACACCTTCTGGAATTACAGGAACGGCCTAAATTTGGCTGAAGGTCTGTCTTTCTGCCTGTCTGTCTATAATAAGATTAACTGACGTCCCATGCCAATGACACACCGGAGAGTGGCTGTGCAGCCCTCTACACCTTCAAGACTCTAGCACCGTGATGACCACAAAAAGCCTCATATCTCCTCTCCTGTCTTACAGGTACTGGCCTCACGGAATGCTATACCTGCGCCACAGGGGGCCGCTCAGATGCCTGGGCAGGAGTGTTAGGGCTGGGGACAGCCCGGACACCTGCGGTGTGATTGTCCATTCATGGAAGTAGGGCAGGTGATCCAGGTGGACGGAACCCCAGCACCCTCCCCTGAGTGAGAGGGACATACAGTGTTTCGGTAAGGATCCAAGGGCGTGTACACCAGGTAATCATGGGCTACCAGAAAACTTTAGACCACATTACTGATAGGTTTTGGCCTGGTATTCATGGGGATGTGCGTCATTTTTGTACGTCATGCCTTGAGTGCAAGAGGGTAAACCCGCCCTCCACACCGCATGCGCCACTGCGGCCACTGCCACTGATGGAGGTTCCATTTCAGCGTATTGGAATGGACCTCATCGGGCCATTTCACCGCAGTGCATGTGGTTTCCGGTTTGTTTTGGTATTCATCGACTACGCCACGAGATATCCGGAAGCCATGGCGACGTGCTTATCCAGATCATCTCCCAAAAGAGATCTTGACAGATCAGGGGACATTGTGTCCCGGACCTTGAAAGAATTGTACAGACTACTGGACATAAAGTCTATTCGGACCAGCGTTTACCACCCTCAGACTGACGGGCTGCCAGGAACGCCAGCGCCATGTTTTCTTTTCATACATGTTCTGCACCAATCTAGCATACTTCTCTGCCACTCCTGACTTTCAAATCCCCTTTCCAACCTGCTATTGGCCTCTTCTAAATTGAGAAAAACATGATGCAGCTCCTGCTGACCTTCTCTGTACATTGAATCTGTGGCACTTTGCCATGGCATAAATCAATACTGTTGTTCACAAACCTTTTCTTCCTTCCTCAACCTGACCTCAACTACTCTTCCAAATTTTCAACGCCAGCGCCATCTGTACGGCAGGGGAGCTAAGCTGCCTCACTTTTTGCCTGGGGATAAAAAATTGGTTTCACACAGCGGGTCTGTGATGTCGATAATGAGGTGGAGTGTTTGGACAGGAGGGGACACACCCAAATTTATCATTTAAATATATTGAAGGTGTGGGTGGAGCCTGATCGTTCTCGTGGGTAAGAAGGACAGGTCTGTTCGGTTCTGTGTAGATTACCAAAGGGTGATCGAGGTGTCACGTTTGATGCATATCCAATGCCTCGAGTTGGTGAATTCTTGGATCCACTTGGTACTGCTCAATTTTTCAACGCCAGACTTGACCAAGGGATACTGGCAGATTCTCTTATCGCCAGAATCCCGGGAAAAATGGCTTTCTTCACTCTGTACGGATTGTACCAATTTGTAACACTTCCGTTCAGGTTGTTTGGTGCCCCTGCCACCTTCCAATGTCTTATGGACCAGGTGCTACGCCCACACGCTGCCACTTATCTGGATGATGTCATCATCCTGAACACATGCAGCATGTAGCGGCAGTTTTGGAATCTCTGAGACAGGTGGGGCTTACAGCCAATGCAGCGAAGTGTGAAGTTGGATAGAGGGAGGTACGGTATTTGGGGCTCTGCTTGGGTCAGGGACAAGTGAGACCACAATTGGACAAATCTGCAGCTATTTCAACTTGTCCACGGCCCAAGTATAAAAAACAGGTCAGACCGTTTCTGGGTTTGGTGGGGTACTATCAGCGTTTCATCCCACGGTTCACTGACCTGGCCAGCCCTTTGACAGATTTGACCCGCAAGAGTGCCTCAGATCTGGTCCAGTAGACAGAGCGGTGCCTGCAGACGTTACCAGCAGCAACTGAAGACGGCTCTCTGTGGTAAGCTCCTGTTTACACCTAACTTGGCTGACGCGTCGAACAGAGGCTTGGGGGTGGTGCTATCCCAGCGTGTGTGGGGCGCCGACCAACTGGTGCTGTACATCAGTCGGAAGCTCTTCGACCGGGAAGGAAGGTTCAGCACCATGGTGAAGGAGTGTCTAGCGATCCGCTTGGCGGTCAGAGCCCTGCGCTACTACCTCCTGGGACGGCCCTTCACCCTCTGTTCGGATCACGCACCGCTTCAGTGGCTCCAGCGCATAAAGGACAGCAACCCGAGAATTACTAGGTGGTACTCGGCATTACACCTATTTAACTTTAAATTGGTCCACAGGTCGGGGACAAGGTAGCTGTGGCCGCCTTCCTGTCCGATCCGTTCCAAACGGGCGGGGGAGGGGGCGTTCGTTTCTCACTGACATGATGTGTGACATATTTTTTCAGGCTCAGTTGTTGTCATGTGATCTTTAACAAGGTCTTTAGAATTTAGCAGGTGACTAAAAGGCGTCAACTAGTACTTTGGGGTTGGCCCACCCTGATTTTTGGCTATACCCCTGGAGAACAGTCCAACAGTGGTGATTGTGCTGTTGGAGTCAGAGACGAGGATACAGAAGACAGGGTGAGATGGAAAATGTCAACATGCTGTGGCAACCCATGAAAAAGGGACAAGCCCAAAGGAAACAAAGACGAAAGAAGAAGAAAAGGCCTATGACAGGGTGCCAAGGGAGGGATTTTGGTTTTGTATGAGGAGGTCAGGAGTGGCAGAGAAGTGTGTTAGATTGGTGCAGAACATATGCTGAACATGTGCTGAAACACCACTGTTGTGCTGTTCTTATATATGTTCTGCACCAATCTAGCATACTTCTCTGCCACTCCTGACTTTCAAATCCCCTTTCCAACCTGCTATTGGCCTCTTCTAAATTGAGAAAAACATGATGCAGCTCCTGCTGACCTTCTCTGTACATTGAATCTGTGGCACTTTGCCATGGCATAAATCAATACTGTTGTTCACAAACCTTTTCTTCCTTCCTCAACCTGACCTCAACTACTCTTCCAAATTTTCAACACATGGATCATTAACCTAATCTCTCTGTTGTAGTTATCTCTCCACTGGCATGCCAAATGGACCTTCCATTTGTCATCCCTTTCAGGGTGTTTCCTACTTCCTTTATTCTCTAATCTACCTTTTTCCTAACAGTTTCTGCCACCTCATTTCAATGTGTATTTTTATTTCTCTCCTCCTCAATATACTCCTTCCATCTTCTCAGTTCACCTCACGTGACTACCCTACTTTTATTTTATTTCTACCTTCACTGCCATCAACCTGCCTGAGACTTATTTCATCACATTTTTAGCATATTCTTCCTTGATCATCACCTGTATTCTATTTCATTTTCTGTTCAAACCATGGTCAAATTCTTTGCAGACACATCCGTCGACCAAACTTTCTAGCCTTGCTGCCCTTCCACCTGGTCTCATGCACGTCAAAATGTCTACTCTTCTTCTTTCCAACAAATCAGCCAATTCTCTAGTCCGTCCCCTTCAGACCAACACTATTAACTGTCCTCATTCCTTACCCTGTTGGTCAACAGCAATGTATGTAGTCATTGATAACCCTGAGCCTTGACAAATCTGAAAATTATTCTGTTGACTTGCATTGCCAATTTCGGCAAAGTTTTACACCGGATGCCCTTCCTGACGCCTTCGTCACCAATTATCTGGGCTTAGGCCCATTGATACCCAAAAGACTGCCTTGTGCTCCCTAGTAGAGTTTAATCTCTGGAACTGGGATTCCATGAAAATGCGATCAGAATCATTTCCCAGGAATCGAAAAAATGTGAAGACGGGACCCAGGAAAAATTGGGAGGAATAAAGGGACGTGTGTCTATTTGTTGTCATACAGTAATGTGGTCATCAAGGGGTCTTGTGGAACGTCTTTTTCCCAGCCGCTTCCCCGAGGAGAGTGCGAGCGTTGGCCTGTCCAAATGTTTTTTTTTCTCTTTTGCAGCCACTTTAGCCTACCTGAACCTTGTTCTAGGATACATGCCTGATAGATAGATGGATAGATAGATTTTATTTTTTTTAGATTTTGCAATGGAACTTTATTAACTTGATACAAAACAGATGTGATCCATACAACAAATAGCTACAGTGTAGCTGTCACACTCCACTAAAACTTAAGAAGTTATACAATAGATAGCTAGACAGATAGATAGATAGAACTTTATTAATCCCTCAGGAGTATTCTTTGGGAAATTAAGGAAAAAATGATCATGAAATTGTTTGCTTTAACATATTTTGCTTTCAGATTGGAGTTATATAATATTGTATAGGCTATAACAATTGGATAGTTTTTCAAAAGACGAAAGGAACTTGTGATAATGTCAAACCTGTCATGTAACTCAAACTAGGATCAAACACAGGATCCAAACATCTCATAATGTCCGTCCAGAGGAAACATCCTCAACAACACTCAGGTTTGCCTTTGCCCCCGAAGCTTGGATTTATGATTACACCGATATAACTGGCATCTGAGCAACGGCAAGTTTGCATGTATGTGTATTGCTCTATGGTGGAAGGAGTGTTGAAATCAATAATAACCAAAAACAGTTATGAAGATAATTCTTTATTTGTCATTAACTTAATGTTAATGTAAAACCCACAGGCATGCTCCAGAAGTTCACTTCTTGGTAATCCAGCCATGGGAAGCACAGGTCAAAGCACTGATCTTCCACATAAATTCGGCAAAGTTGACCTCAGAGTCTCCATTAAAGTCAAAGCTTTTCAGTAGTTTGTCCACCTCTTCTTTGTTTTTTGTCCCCTTTTAAACAGGACAAAAACATTAATTCAGTAATACAAATTGTTATGAAAAGTCAAGTCAAATTTGCAGCACAGTAAAGACATTTTTCTTGCAGTATATTTTAGTACTTGATACTACGGTCCAGTGTAGCGCTGACTCATGACGTTCTGACACATTACATACATTAAAAAAAATATTAAAATTGTTTTATTTTAATGTTACAAGTTTACTATAATCTTCAATCTTCAGAATTATATTTTAAAATGAGCAAACTAAAATAAAATACAATTTTGATAAAATACTATGAATATTATTTATTTTCCAAAGTCACAGAGAGCCACAACAGAAGGATGAAGGAGCCACACGTGGCTCCAAAGCCATGGGTTGCCCCCCCCCGAGCAGAGAGAGAAGTTATTTCCAAAACTACATGATCATAAACCATCTTGTTCTGTAAAAATAATCTGGAGATCACTGTTGACTCTGAGTTAAGATTAT
>JAFBJS010001089.1:184805-205833 GCA_016785265.1 Paraplagusia blochii | reverse complement strand
ACATCTGGTGTTTAAATGCATCCTCCCTCTGATGAGCGAATCAATCACAGGTGTTGCTCCATTCAGGAAATGTGCGCCTAAAAGGGAAAGTAACACACTCCAAGCACACATCCTCTTGACAGAAACACACATCCAACCATACAACAAAATACAAATAGACCCCCCCATCCTTCGGGTCTAACATTAATCCCGGGATCCGGGCTCCTGGGAAATGCAATCAGAACCATTTCCCGGGAATCGGGAAATGTGAAGACGGGACCCAGGAAAAAATTGGGAGGAAAAAAGGTGAGGTGTGTCTATTTGTTCTCTTACAGAAGATAAACGCATTAGCGAGGGGGCAGAGGAGCAGGAGTGTGAGAGTGCGAGAGACGCAGCAGGTCTGTGTTTGCGCCTGATGTAATGGCGTGGTTACGGGCGACTGTGACCAAATTCTGTGAGTAAGAATTAATAAATAAAGACGCAATAAATGCGGAATTCTAAAGCAAAGCCTCTACTTAAATTATACGTCCAACTGGACGTTTAAATAAATAACCTTTTATGGACCTTATTTACGACTCGCGAGTCATAACACCGAAGTCCGAGTCAAGTCTCGAGTCAAGTCACAAGTCTTTATTTGTGCGACTTAAGTGCGACTCGAGTCCGAGTCTCAGACTCGAGTCCCCATGTCTGCAACATGTTGATGTTTCTCTCCCTCCTCAACCCCCAGCACTTTCACAAATGCAGGGAACATTTTCAGGAAGTAGCCTTCTCCAGTTTAAAGCAGAGCCATGGAACACTGGTTGATTTTCCCCTAATTAAAATCGGACCTACTGTAATGTATGGCATGGCTGATTTTGAAGGGTTTTTTTTTAAAATGTCACTACACCGGCACTTAGTGGAGATGAAATCGTCAACTACTTGACCACCTGCACAGTTAAATACTACGAATACATGATTTTAAATATTCTGGAAATTAAGTGTTGCATGATGAGCCTACATTAAGGCTGATATAAGGTACATGTGTGAATTCTCAAGTCCTGGTGTCATACTGATGTTATTATGAGGCGTATTAATTTGACGTCACATAATTATGATGTCATCAAAGGCCTATGGTTGAATTGCGCGGCCCGCCACTGGTAGAACCCCATTCTACTATTATTCATTTTATACTATCATTATTATTAGTAGTAGTATTAGTATTTACCACATTTAGCAATGTGGTAAATGTGACTTCTGTATCCTCTCCAGCTAGTCTCAGCCATCTTACTCAGGCTGCCAACACCTTAATAATGAGAGTCTAAAGCATCTTATTTTAGTGGGTGGTACCTTTGCAGTAATGACCTCCTCCCTGTTGGTTCTTAGTCAGCAGCCTTGTCCTTGGTGAAGGTTGGTCTTCTGCTGCTGCTATGTCCGGGGCTCTAATTGAAAACAGACCCTGGACATCAAATCTAATTAGTCTCTGTGTTCCCCTCCTCTCTATTCTCTCCCTGAACCACTGTAGTTTCAAGAGTTGACCTTGGCCTTCAATTTGTTCTCGGCACCAATAATGGTAAGGTCAACAACTCTGCTTAACTGTGTTCTATATGGGAAAACGTGAGGTGAAAGTCTTAAAGACAAATCCTTGTGTGCACACAACATCAGGGATTAATCAATGAACATCTTTTTTTTTTTCATCATAATGTATTGAAATAGGGGCCATTAATGTCTCAAATTTTGAGAAATATAACATACAGATAAATATGTTTTATATAACATTTATTTTGTCTATTTTATAAATATCATGTTTTAAAGACATCCAGACATGGATGACACAAAATCTTCTGCTTCTAAATGCAGAAAAAAACGAAGTTATAGTATTAGGGCAAAAACACACTGATCCACCATTGTTGATCCATGGATTGAACCTGGACGGAAATATTGAATCCTCCCGCACTACTGTCAGGAACCTGAGGGTGTTATTCGATAATAGCTTGAATTTTGTTAAACATGTTAAGCAAATTTACAGAATTGCCTTCTACCATTTACGTAATATTAAGGCAATTAGAAATATTCTGTCCCAAAAGGACGCAGAGAAACTAATCCATGCCTTCGTAACCCTTTAGGCTGAATTACTGCAATTCTCTTTTATCAGGTATTTCCTTCAGGTCCTTAAAGAACCTTCAATTGGTCCAAAATGCGGCAGCCCGCATATTAACTGGATCCAAAAGGCGGGAGCACATAACTCCCATCTTAGCCTCCCTACACTGGCTCCCAATTAAAAGTAGAATTGATTTCAAAGTTCTACTATTGACTTACAAGACTCTAAATAATCTGGCCCCTTCCTATATTAAGGGCCTGCTTTCACCCTATAAACCTAGCAGACCACTCAGATCATTAGATTCAGGTCTATTAGTAGTTCCCAAAATTATTAAGAGTAGAACAGATGGTAGAGCCTTTATTTACCAAGCCCCTCTTCTGTGGAATCAGCTTCCGCTTCATGTCAGGAATTCTGATTTGGTCTCTACCTTTAAGGTGAGACTAAAAACCCATCTATTTAATGTCACCTATGGGAACTTTTTGAATGTTTAACGCCAATCTTGTAGTTTACACCAAACTGCTATAGATTTTTAAATGCTGGGGTAGGGGGCCCTCACATCATGCATTTAAAATGAGCACATAGTCTGAGCACCCCTTCTCCCTCCTCCTTGTCCCTGTCTCACTCTCTACTCAACTCTCTCCCCCAATATATTGAAATCTGTTTTAAACTACCATTTTTGTTTGTTTCTCTTTTTATTCATGCTGATGGATGGGTCGATGCCAGAACTAGGATAACCAGGACTAGGTGGACCAGCAGTAGGATGACCGGGATCATAGCCTCATACACCTACTGACACAATGGTTGCTGGAAGCATTTCAATTTTGACTATGTGTTGTATTTTTTATATTTGTTTTATTTTATTGTATTTTTATGCTCATTCCCTGGTCTGTCCGTCCAGTGAGTGGATCCCTCTCCTGTGGTTCTCCCTAAGGTTTCTACCATTTTTAGTTAACTTTGTTAAACACTTAAACTTTGTTAAAATGTTTTTTTCCTTACCCTCAGCCCAGGTAGTTTTTCCTTACCCGGGCTGAGGGTCCAAGGACAGAGGATGTTACCAACCCTGTAAAGCCCTATGTGACAAATTTGATTTGTAAATGTGGGCTATATGAATAAAGTTTGATTGATTGATTGATAAAGTTTTACCCTTGGTGCCAGAAAACAGGTCTTGACTAACACCTTGTTACCAATACTTAATTAGAATATAATTATGTAATCACACATAAGATTGTATTTCACTAATCTCAGCGTCTTTCCAGTCTGTGAGTCAGTGGATACACACACACACACACACACACACACACACACACACACACACACACACACACATAGTAAATAGTGTTTCTCAATTATTTTCTGCTATCTCTCCATAAGTTCAGAGTTGTCTTAATGGTTAAAGAAGTGAAGGGAGTGTTTTAGTTTTGAGTCCGCTAGCTGCCAAGTTATATCTAAGGTCCACTGAGCATGGCACCTTCCCACTGTTCACTTTGGTAAAGGTGGTTACAGTTGTGTGTACCATAATCTCCTCCTAGATAAAATAATTATTTCAGCTCCAAATTAAAAAAAAAAAATTGTTATCTACAGCATTGGAAATATTTACAGTATTATTTACAGTTTTGTGTACAGTATTTACAGTACAGTATAGAAATGATATGTAGACAGTTATAAAAAACAATAGTGCCAATAATAACCATGGGTTAAAACAGTTACAAATTTTTACCTGATATATGCTATTGTTTTCTACTGATACAGAGAGTGCTATTGCAATAATTATGTATCCCAGGTTTTAGCTAGAAGGAAACAGATTCTGTGATCATTGGGATGAGTGTTAAGAATGAAAACTACACCGTTACTATAATGAAAAACCAGATTAACATTTAAGCAGGATAGAATGTGAATGCACAGTGCTACAAAAGAAAAGCAGCCATGGTGAATGTCTTTCCTACATCAAACAAGAGGCTTGTGTAAAGGTTGAGTTTGGCATTCATTCAGTGCAGAATTGAAAACTGTCTTTAGTTGAACAATTGGAAAGCACTGTTGTTGTTGGTGTGCAGTGTTTTGACATTCTAGGTCAAAAACCCCCTAACTCTGCTTTAGGGTTTTCATAAAGTAGACTGGCTAGAATAACCTGACAAGAAATATGGATGGTGATTATTGGAAGATCACACTATAGTAATGAATATTTTGTCATGTAAACCTTGGTTATATTATCATCAGAACATTACCAAAGTAATCTAGTCTAAGAGAGATGCTCATTCCACCTCTAGACAAATGATCAAGGAGCAGCACACAGCTGTCCTTCTTCAACCTTTCTTGATATACAGTATTTATCATGCTTTAGTGCTTTCATTTATCTCTGAGACATCTGCAACAGGTTTGGTATTACTGGTTAATGAAAGTAAAGCAGTAAATTTCAAGGTCAACTTGTTGATGAATTGATGAACCACAGGTATGATGAGTTGCAAGGAGGGGGCGCCAGAATACTGCGCCCTAAATTGCTGTTGAGCAACTAATAATCCTAATGGCCTCTGTCAAGGACAGTGTGTTTCTCAGCAGCACATCACTTCAACCAGTGAGTGTGAAGTAATGAACACACAACAGTAAGTCAAATATTGTAAGACAGATGGTATAACACAGCTGCAAGGACTCCCAAGCAGACAATGACATTTTTTTTTACCATGAAACCGCAATCAGTTAACCATATTAAACAGTATTTTGCCTGGACCTTGGTGTGATATTCTTCCATACAGATATGATACAAATATTCTCAAAGGTCTTTGGGAAGATTTAGAATTAACAGCTGATTTCATCTCAAAGAAGTGACCAAGAAGTGGGTCATGATAGAATATGCACAGTAGTGGCATCTACTATTGCTTTGCTATAACTCAACTGTGAAAATCTATTAAACTGCCTTGACAACAAAGGCAACAACAAAAAGAAAAGATGAATGATTGGTTATGGTTGCAAAAAAATGTATGTTCCACCTGCATTAAGACTTCGAAAACAACTGTTATTTCATGTTTGTTTGCGATTGTTTGTAAACTTTGTAAGCCTTGTAACCCTAACCGTTGTAAATCAAAGGGCTTTTGCATATGAAACAGAAATATGTGTTCTTAGGTGTGTGGGTAACTGAATTGCAAGATGCAAGTATGACGGGTCACCATCTTGGAGGTAACAGGACAATAAAGCAAAAGGAAACAAAACCCTAAAGTGCCAAAAAAAAAAAAACTATGCAGGTGTTCTTTTAGGACAGTCAGTCAGCCATCGCTCCTGCAGTAAGTCCTGAATATTGGACAAGTTACAAGGGATAGCCGCGGCATTCGATAAAAAAAACATATTGATAATAACTCTAGATGGGGTCATGTATTGTATGAATGATTGTATTTCGAGATAAACAATAAAAGATTTTTTTTAACAGATGTGTGTTGAACAGTGGTCTATAAAGGGCTTTTAGGCTTCAGGACTTAGAAGCTATATTCCAGGATCCATTAATGCTGACTTCTGCACAGGCCTAAAAAACAGTTCACTATTTTTATTCTTTGCCAATGCCGTAAAGTGACATATTAATTGTATGTTAATTAAAAGAGCAGATATACTGTACATATGTTAGCCAATAGACCTACTATGCACGTTTTGCATATTAAAAATTACTTTTTAATATGACTACCACATTTTCTGGTCACACTAACCAAAAAATGCATAATGAAGAAAAAACATATACAGTGATGGAAAAATGTTTTCGCTGTTTTACGCAATCGCAAAGATCATGAAATACTTATGGAAAAAGGTTTTTTTTTTTCCCCCAAAAGGTGTGACTTTGTTAAACAAAAATACATACATATAAATTTTCCCTTCTAACCAGATGTATAGTGCCTGCATAAGACAATGAAAAAAAAAACATTTAATCACTTTTAGTTTATATATTATCAATATTAGAGAACTGCATTTGCATTTATACTGCTTTTGGGCAAAACTGTAAATGCAATAAAAAAATGTTAGTAGCACCTATGATTCAAAACCATTTACCTTGTAAATTACACATAGATTCTGGTAACATGGTAAAACAGAGGTTTGAGAAAATACATTTTACAGTAAGAACATGAAAAAATAAGAGAGAATTCAAGTTTTTGTTTACAAAAAATAATTATAATAAAACTCTTTTTTTTAATCATGCAATTTAGAGTCCAACAAATAATTTTTGGTCCCCATAATGTGTTAAATTACATTTCTAATTTGTTCAACAACATTTTCATAAAAGGCACACTGTCCAACCAGCAGCAGGTGAGGCCTTGGATTTAAGGACCAAGAAATTGGCCACACAGATATACTGTTGGTTTTTGGAGAAAGTTCAGATATTGGTAACAGTTCATTTCCTTGTGTCAGTCAGAATGATGTTGGCTGTGACGAACATGAGGCAGAAGGCAGCCCACAATAAAACAAACCACACCCAAAAGGCATGACGGAATGGCGACTGGTGTTTGTTGACAGCATCTCGTCCCATCACAGGCTCCAAGTGGCGTCGTGAATAATACACAAGAAAGGCTGGTATAACATACTGGATTCCTGTACCCGCATAAGCTCCTGTGATGCCTACTAGGGACTCTAAGTTGTGTGTACAGAAGGCCACCACAATTGGGGGTATCAGAGTGATAAGGGGAAACACAATGCGATCAACCACCCAGGGGTAGGTCCCCCCATCCCTGTGGAAAAGGGTCTTCCAGTTGTTGCGAAGTGTAACTGCGATGATGGGGAAATTTGTACTAATGGTGAAGACTGGAAACAGGCCAAGAAAATAGCGCAGTACTGGAATGCCAAGCACATCACAGTTGTCAGTAAAGTTCAGAGTGTACATATCATGAAGCCGCGAGCTGTCGAAGCAGAAGATAGCAGTAAAGGAAAGGAGCATGTAAAAGCCAAGGATTAGTGTATAGTCTGCTAAAACCAGACTGCCAACACGCTTTTTTTCAGAAATGGGTGTTATCAGAGAGGGCAATGAGTGCTGGCACATGAAGGAGTAGACGCACACCCCAAACAGATTGGGAACTCCTGAAAAGGAGGCAACTGGTGGATTTCCTTTACCAGAGTGTTTGGCAATTGGAATAAGAGCCAGGACAATCATCATGGTGAATGCTGTGGGGGAGAACAAAGCAAAATAGGGATAAATCAATTGGAAATATTGTCAAAAAATAAATACTGTATTTTGAGGATTGTAATTTCCTCAAGGTATATGTCATACTAGCAAAGAAAAGCATAATGAAGAAGAAAAGTAAAAGTGACCCTAAAGTCCCAGATGCATTAGCCAGCTGAAACCCCTCCTTAAGGTGGTGTGAAAATAACATATTTATTCATTTATTTTTATCTTCTTAGCTGTAACCGAGTCGCAGGGGGAGCAGTCTCCACAACTGTCAACCAAATCACACAGCATCATACTGTGAGCCTTCCTGTGGGTGGTGAGCCCACTGGAAGTTATGTGGGTTAGGATGATGCTATGCTCGCAGCACATTAGTGGCAACCTGTCAGCTGATGGATTAGAACATCAAAGCCTTGCGTTCGCTTCCTTAACCTTTAGGGCTGCCACAGCCGCAAAAAAAATAAATACGTGAAATTATGTATCTAAATATTAGTTGCACCTGAGTATAAGTCACAAACCAAGCCAAAAGGGCGATTTTTAGTAGGGATGGCCGATAATGTCGGTCCACCAATACTATTAGCCTGATATTAGCAAAATTATTAATATTGAAGCAAATATTTTTTTCTGCTGATATTCAAATTCTTGGTGCAAAGCCATGATGATGTCATCACGTCATCAAACAATACTCAATGCTACACTAAATGTCTGGAGTTTTTTGTGGATAAGAAAACTGTTATTCGTAATGACTTAAAGGAGCTGGTCATGCAAGGGTGGAGGGCAAGAGTTTAACGCTTTAACACTTTTAAGCAGCAAAGTAAAGAAAACCAACTAGGAATGGACTCACTGAAGCAACGCAGCTGTCTCTCAAAGGGTCAAAGTTAAAGTTAAATACGATAAAGAACAGCAAAGAGCAGAAGAGAGCAGGCAATTTACTAAGGGTGTAGAATTGTTTAAGCCGTGTTGTGTCATGTCTAATCTTATTGTAGGTTACTTGAACATTTGCAAGTGAACCGCTTTTCTGGGCCATCCCACATTATTAATTTATCTGGAAAATTTTAAAACAGGTTAAGTAGAAAATAGAGTAAGTAATAGACATAGAGTAGCAAACAGTACACATTTTTAAAAATGATATTGATTGGTTCTTTGCCATTGGTTCTGTCCTTCTTTGACACAGCGTTCAAGCTGGGTGATCTAGGAAATTCATAAAACAAAATTGTAGAACCATTTAGTGCTGTATATAATGTCATGGTGGCAAGAGCAGGACACTTGAACCTGTAGCCTGAGGCTGTTCTAGTCCCACCATGTAATTGTTGAACTCCTTCAAAGTACATCAAAGTGGGAAGGCAACAGAGAATTCCTCATCTTCTCTGCTGGACTGCTGTAAAAAGGCAGATTCACCTAAGCACTTTCTAAATTACTCCCAGGATACCAAGCGTTAGTCATGGCCCTGTGATGGACACCAGCCAGCCCTTCTTTTATCACTTGCTGCCCTTTAAACACAGACTGACATAACCCAAGGATGATGGCTTTCCACACACATGGGAATAGATTTTATGCACCACATTATGGCACTCTCCATGACACCACAGTGAGGCAGAACTGATCAGTTCTTCTTCCCTACAATCACGGAATATAAGAGGAAGCACAGTGGCCAGAAATCTGCAGCTGAGATATAGAACAGACGGGCCAAATTATGTCCACTCAATAAATTTTGAAAGCAAACAATTGCATAAACCTCATGTGTTTGATCATTTTCTAACAAACTTGACTCTCTTTGCATGAAAACAAAGGAAAAATCTTTGACTTACTCATCATATTATAGTTACCCTACCACATTTGATATCAAATCAGACTGTTTCTGGGCCCCTAAAACAAAATGATCTGCTAAAGGATCTGATCTGTCATAATGCCAGATGTATTTATCTAGAAGATATGTCTGTTACTGGTCTGAAGAATAAAATGTGTGCAGCAACGTATTCCCACTGTTATAAATCAGCCTCTTGGTGTTAGCACAGACAGGGCCACAAAGATAAGCAATATGCAATAACAGAACTAAAATGCATATGCATATACATATACAGTTTTCACAACTGCTGCCCCTGCAACCTGGTTATGGATAAGAGGCTAACAATGAATGAAAATCCTTGTTTGACTATGTGACATGAGGTGCTACTGTTGATTTTAATATTTTAACTTAAATATAGGCATATGTAAATTATAGCTGACTCATATACATATACTCAGGAGGTCAGGAGAAGTTCTGTAGCAACCTTCCCACAAAAAGTGGGATTTACGGACTCAATAAAGTGAATTGGTAGAAGCTCCAAATGTGGTGAGACCCCATAATTACAAGAACAAATGTGACTCTTACATGTAGGCTATTCAGTGATTAGACCAAGGTCAAAGACAATATATATATATACATATATACACACACACACACACACACACAGGCTATTGTAACCTTCAATTACTAACAATTCTTGGCTACAACATCAAGGCTGGAAAATCCTGGTACCAAATTTAATAATATTCTTTTCTACAGTAACCAATATGCTTATTGTGTACAGTACAGAATAACAGATTCACTGATTAAAAAGTGAGTGCCTATGGTATTGTTTGAGAAACATACATTTTCTCACAACCCTGTAGGTAAATGAATGAAAACGATAACAGTAAGAGAGAATTTAAATAATTCACTGTACTCCATCCTGCCAAAACTTTCATTTGACATTTTGAGAAACAATTACATTAAGACCACTTCTGGAAAGCTTGTTTTTTTTACATTTGACAATATAAATCAGACATTATTAAAATAGACAAGCAAGGTTAATCAAGTCTTACCAATCCATCGCATCAATGAGGTGAGGATTTGAAGATACTTGGTCTTTTGTGCGTTAAAGAATGTAAATGGACCCAAGAGTACAGTGAATGTGCTCTGTAAAAAGAAGTCATTACACACATAATATTTTATCCTGCATCCAAAAATAAGAATTAATCTCACTCTTATTTAATAAAGTAAAGGTCAACTAAAGGTTAATTAGTTAGATGATTTAAAATATAATTTAACATAAAAAACAAGACATTTTGGTTTTATTTTTGTTCCTTGAGTTTTTACAATATCAGATCAATACTGATCCTGATTATGAGCTTGGGCCAGCCCAAATTTTTACAACAGGACATGCATACTTGCCAGAAAAACTCTGTAGGCATCTTTCCTTGTGACAGACCCCCAACATGGATCTGTGTCATTATATTTCACTCCACCACTGCTACAAGAATGGTTTCCACTGCACAAGAAAAAAACATATATGATATAAATTAAATGCAAAAGATTTAACAATAACAGTGAAACAGTTCTATTAATAGGTTTTAATTTCAATGTTACTCTCAGTAATTCCTGTTACGACAAAATTATATTTGGTGCTTTGATCTACCATTTGACATATACTGAAAACTAGAAATGCCCGATATATCGGTCCTCCGTATTATCAGGCCGATATCAGCAAACCTTTTTTAATATCGGAGCATATCGGTGTTGTTTTTTTTCACCGATATTCAAAATCCGATGCTGCAAAGCCGCGATCTCGGCAAATACACTGGACTTCCTCATGGGGTACTGAGCCAGCACTACTGACACTTTGACCTGCAGGTGATTAATGATATCCTTTAAAGAGATAACAACAATGATCAATGCTACAGTTAATGTCCGTAGTCTGGAGTTTTTTTGTGGATATAAAACTGTAATTCTTAATAATAATTATAAATATTGACTATAAAGTTAATCAAGTTTTTGGCAAGTTATTCTGTCCAACTCTAGACATTTCTTGTGTACATTAAATACTGCACAGAGAATCATAGGACTGTTTCAGACAAAATGATAAAACATAAATGTGTCATTTTTCTGTAAGTTATATTGTAGTAGTTTGTTTATGTTTTACAGTTATTTATAGAATACCTTTAGTCTGGTATCACATTAATTTAGGGGAAATCACCTGCATATATCAGTACCGGTTAATATCGGTAATATATTAATATCAGACATCCCTACTGAAAACCCTTTTGTCCACAACATCAACACGACATGCATGACGTTATGTACTTGCTTTGATACAAAAATACTACAAATTCTAAGTCGTCTGGTTCCTATAAGACCTTGAAAATTACAGTGTATGCCCTTACTATCTGATTCTGAGTTACATTCAGGCCTAAAGATTGTTATGAGAGCAAGTGGCCCACAATCATATTCTTGTGCTCCTACATAAATGTATCCATCTCACTATAAACCTGACTTGCACTAGCTTGCATGACCTGCAAGACCTGCACACTGGAGCGTCATTAAAGTTATGACAACACTTTCAATTAAACTCTTTGGATAGATCTCTTTGCTGAATGTAATTTAATTGACAAAATTATCAAAACATTTTCAATACCAAGTAAGTAAAATCATCTCTCTAAAAATCATTGCAACTATACAGTAAAAAATTACATTTGGAATCAAGTTGAAGAGAGAAAAAAAACTTGTCAATAGGTGCAAGAAATGAATGTTCAAAATGAAAATAATGCATATATATTGTATAACAAAATGCAACAAGGCATTACCAGGCCACCTCCATCAGTGATATAGGCACAGCAGCAGCATAGATGGCAAGGTCTCCATAAAGGTACACTATTATGCAAATGTAGAACATGTTGACACCAACTGTAAAAAAGAGAAATAACAAAAGTTTAATATTTTCATGAGATTTTCTTTGACTGGTCTTGCTTTAAAAAAACAAGATCAGTGCTCAAATGGAACCAGAGTAAGAGATGAAATTCAAGTTTTCTCAAATTATAATACTTACCTTTATTGAAGAACATAGATGCCATCTGACCCATCTCTACCCTCTCCACAATGTCAAAGTGATCACTGTGACTCCCAGTCCTCTCTGTTGAAATGTGAGGTGAACCAACAGCCATATTTGAGTCATTATTTCACATATAAACATTGCACTAAAAACTGTGTTAAACTTACGAACAGACAGAATGGGTTTGGTCTCTGTCTCCGATCGACCTCGGACCATGACATCGTCGTAAGAATACTCTGACGACTCACTGTCAATCTGAGAAGTTCACATTTTCAGCCATTTTTGTCTCATTAAACAGCATGCAACTGGCAGTTGAAGAGGTCTTTCTTACCAAAATGGGACATTTCTTAAAAAAAATGCATCTTCAATCAATTCTTCCACTTTTTATACATGAGGTCATTTAGACTCTGATATGACAAGTCATTCAACAATGCTGCTGTACCTGCCAGCAATGGCTCATATTAGCAAACCGGTCCTTGCCAAAAAAGGTTTAGGAACACCATGTTAAAAAAAAATCTATATACAGTTGTGTTCAAAATAATAGCAGTCAAACATGACTGACCAGATTAATCAGTGTTTTTGGTAGAAATCTTAATATTACATCCCAAATAAGTAGTAGATTTAGAGAAACCCAACAGACCCAACATTCATGATGTGAATGCTCCCGAGTCTGTGTTGTTGAATAATTAAGTGAAAGGGGTGTGTTAATAAAAAATAGCAGTGTGGAGTACAATCACTGTGATCAGTTGTTATGTGAAGAAACAGGTGTCATTCAGGTGTCCCCTATTTAAAGACCAAGCCAGCACGTTGTACATGTTACCTGTGAGTACTGGGACCATTAGAGGATGTCTGTGTGAGGCTAATCTATCAGCAAGAAGCCCTAGCAATGTCCCATTGTTAAAGAAAAGACATGTGATGAAGAGGATACAATTTGCATAAGAACATATCGACATATAAATGGAGAAATATTTTGTGGACTGATGAAAGCAAGATTGTTCTTTTTGGGTCCAAGGGCCACAGACAGTTTTTGAGAAGACCCCCAAACCCTGAATTCAAGCCTCAGTACGCTCTGAAGACTGTGAAGCACGGTAGTGCAAGCATCATGATATGGGGCTGTTTCTCTTACCGTGGTGTCGGGCCTGTTTATAGCATACCAGGGATCATGGATTGATTTGCTTACATCAAAACACTTGAAGTGGTCATGCTCCCTTAAGCTGAAGAGGAAATGCCCTTGACAGACCAACAAAATCAAGGTTATGGAGTGGCCAGTCCCCATCCCCGGACTTTAATCCAATAGAGAACTCGTGGTGTGACATCAAAAATGCTGTTTCTGAGGTAAAACCAAGAAATGCTGAGGAATTGTGGAAGGTTCTAAAATCATCCTGGGATGGAATACCTGTTTCCTGGTGTCAGGAGTTGGTTGACTCTATGCAACACAGATGTGAAGCAGGTCTCAAAAACAGAGGTTATGCATCTAAATATTAGTTTTGTGAATCACAGGAATGCTAAATCTTAATGTTGTTTCAGTTCATTGAGTAAACATTTGAGTTTGTTATG
This sequence comes from Paraplagusia blochii, assembly GCA_016785265.1. Taxonomy (NCBI): domain Eukaryota; kingdom Metazoa; phylum Chordata; class Actinopteri; order Pleuronectiformes; family Cynoglossidae; genus Paraplagusia; species Paraplagusia blochii. The sequence continues at coordinate 192,245 of JAFBJS010001089.1, read as the reverse complement.
AAAAATTCAGACATTGCTATTTTTTGAACAGCCCACTTTTTCTTCATTTTCTGTAAGTTAATTCTAGTATTGCTACTTTTATCTTGATGCTTTAATGTAAAATATAATGTGCAGTGTTATCAAATGAATGGAAATAAAAATATTGGAAGGATTTTGAGCTTTACCCACGTTTTTAACAACAGTGATATTATTTTGAACACAACTGTATGATCAAAGTACAGCCCAGGTTACAGGCAGGATAAGATTCTTAAGTCTAAACTTAAAGGGTGGCGGACAAAAACACAAAGTGTTCCAACTCACCTCCTCCTCCTGCTCTCTCCGTTTCCAGCGTAGCTGTGCATTGGCTGCTGCCATGGCCTCTATCACAAATGTTGTTGTCATGTAGCTGATAAAAGAAAAGAAAACATTAAACATACAATATCTGTGTTTGCATCTCATTCATATTTTTTACTTTTACTTTTTTATGTTTTTTTACAATAATTATTTTTTCATAGGTTGAGGAAAAACCTGTATGAATGGGAGCAATAACTTTTATTAGTATCTGGTATAATCTCTCATTTCTGCCATCTCTCCTATAACAAAGTCAACAAATAAACAGAGTTGTTTGACAACAGCACACCCCTTTTTATTTTTAAGAGAAAGACATGTACCCCATTTAGCAACTACTATATGATATGTTTTCTGGACTTAGCACAGAAAAGGTTGCTAAACAGAAGAAGTAAGCACATTGTTTAGAAAAATGCTGACTGAAGTGTTGTGAAAACTGCTCAGTTTGCTAAATTCAAGAAGGAAAGGTCACAAAAGTAGCTGATTATCCAGACAGAAATTATATAATTGAACTGACCTCATGAATCCTAAAAAGAAAATAAGCACTAAACTGACAGCCCAGCCAGCTGTGGCAAAGGCTTTGGGCATGGTTAGCGCTCCTGTACCAATGATGAGGTTGAACATATACACCAGTCCCACCTGTTAAAAAAAAGGTAATGACACAAACATATTACATCATGTTAAGTTAAGATTTAAAGGTTGTTTATTTCTATGATTAATATAAAAATTGAGAAAATTTGATTATGAATAAAAAATAACCATCAATAGAAAATACAACTGGGAAACACAAAAAATGGTAACAAAATATTTGATTTTTAGGTAGGCAGGTAGAAATTTCACAGTTTGTTATACTTTAATTCTTTATATTGTAATCTTTACTGCAACAAATGCTATGCCAACATAAATTTATATTATTGCCACTTGCTGCATTAAGGAAAATGTTAAGAGTGCACTTTAAGTGGTTTTATTTCAACAAATATATTGGAGAAATATGAGACTATACCACACATGCCATGAGGTCAGAGGGCTAAGTCATCAAATGAGGGCAAGGTTAAACCAGAGAGTTTTGCAAACAAATCTTAATTTAAAGTTCGTCATTACCCTTTTAAACAGCCTGCATGTTTTGTGCTATAAACACGAGTTGGTACTGTAATAAAAGTTATCTTGAAGAACTTTCTGTGGTACTTTCTTGAGTACTTAATTAGCTAAATAGCTAATACTAAAATAACCTAAGTAATCCTAAAACCATCCGATTCCAGTATAATCACGTTGCATTAGGTTCCGTATAGATCCTGATATTGTCTGTAAATACTCACAAAGGCAGAATACGGTTCCCCGGTCTCTGTGATTCCACCCGCCATGGTGAAGATATATACCTGTAAAATACGTAGCCACATTTTGTTTCTACCAATATAAAACGGAAAAGACACTACAATGTGACAATAACCATTTAAATCTAACATACTGTCACATTTTTTAAATATGTGCTTAACTCACAGAGCGCTAAGTGTTCACTTATCCAGAACATATTAAGATATTGTTTATATAAATAACGTTGCTCTTTACAACTCGTTTGCTAGCATAGTATATAGTCAACTCGAATGGGATTACTTCGCTATGTTTCTATTGAGTATTTCTATCTGCATTTCACAAAACACAATGCGTCATAAGAAACACAGACGCACTATTTAGAGTGAAAATCTTTGTAGTTGTACCTACCACTGAGTTGTTTTGCTAATTTAGCTGGGAAGCTAAATGCCCAGCCCAGAGTGACGAGCCGGTGTTTGGAGCTTCACTGGCGGCCTGAATGAGCATTGAGCTCGGCCAATGCAGTGACCGCCGCTTCTTAATTTTGACAACTAAAGGGAAGTGACAACAGCCACATGAAGTTGATGGGGACCCGCTAAGTTTCTTACCGGAAGTTCGCCTCGCATCAGGTGACCAACTGCTTTGTCACACACGACAACTATCGTTGTCTGTTTTTCAAAGTAATAGTCTATTGCTGACGTATGCGTTCTTTCAGTGTCAGCCACACTGGTCGAAATAGTTCCAAACTGTTATTTTGAAGGACATTTTATTGCTATCGTACTGTTTAAACACTATCGTTTATTACATATAGAAATCGATGTTTTTATTTTTGGCAAAAAAAATTAGATCAAAGTGTAAAAACAAAATCCCGTTTAATAAAATGTAACTATTTAGTTTTAATTGGAAACATCAATTTAGGTTCTATTTATTTTCACCAGTACCTGTTTTAAATTATATTGTGAAAAAATATTTCTTGTATTTGCATGCATTATTTATTTTACTTATACTAATTATGACTTTCTATGTAGGCCCCCACTTCAGTTAGAAATACATCCTTTTTCACCCACGAGGCATAATTTCCATGTCCAAAATTGTGTTAAAAAAGCACTGCACTCTCTCCTAGATATCTCCATACCTACTCAGATATAATTTATGGTAGTTACAACTTTCACCCTCATCACAATTGGCCTGACTTCTTCTTCTCAAACTCCTTGTATTTTCTGCTTGATCACCTACCCTCCACATTCTTTCTGTCTCTTTTTTTTTCTATTTTCCCAATGTACCACCTCCTCAAAACACCCTTTCCAATATAAGGTTTTTGCAATATATTTAGTGTCAATTTTAAAGCTATGTTTTGTCAGAGGTCTAAAATGTGTTAATTAAAAACAACAACATCACCACCAGCAATACCATTACTACAGATAAAAATAATAATAATAACAACAACAATAACACAATTTATTATTTAGTGTCAGTCTGGCACTCAAAGATATTGTACAGTGAAGGCAAAAGTGAAAAGAGTTGTATAGGGATTCCCATAGCCAGGAAGCAGAAGAGACGTAAGTCCTGTCGAACAGTATAATGCGTTTAGCCGAAAGGAATTTTTTTTGTTTGTTTTATTTTTATACATTTTTGCCTGGTATCCTTCCTGGACCCACATGTAAAGGAAGATTTTATACAGTCGATCAGCTTTTTAATTTATTTTGTCAAATCTAAAACATTTTTACAAAGTCGAAAATGTCCTCTAATACAGCCACTCATTACTCAATTAAACCATTAACATTTGCAATGTATAACATAGTGAATAGGTAAGTGTAATATGTCAATGCCATATGCTGTGTTTGATACATAAATAAAATAAGTATTGTTTAAGCATGACTGTTAAATAATAACCTTTACTTTAACCAATCATACATTCTTATTTCAGGTTGTTGACCAGTAATCGTCAGCCCATTTATAATACATGCACACAATGTAAACAATAAATGCAATTAAGTAAAGGATAAAATAGACTATATCAATGATCTCTGCCAATTGTGCAAAGCATCGAACTTTTTCTCCCTTTTTCACTTCTCTTTTTGTTTGCTTCCGAGTGGCTTTTACTTCCTCTAAGATTAATTTAAGCAGTTGGTGCTCATCCTGGTTTCTTGACAGCTTAATCTGGACCTTTTCCGTGGCTCCTCCATGTTCTGGATGAGAGATTATATGTAGCAAAAATAATTTGGTAAATATCAATAATCATGTATTGGTCTATGGTATTGTCTGCCAAGTATTAATTAATGTTGCCTTTTTTTAAAGACAAATTAACCAGCTTTATTTTTAACAGTATTTGTATATATATATATATATATATATTTTATCAGAATATATATATACATATATATATATATATATATATATATATATTCCACTTTTTTATAGCATAGCTAATGCTCTATTCTCTGAGTTCATTTACCTGTGTGAGATTTGACGTCCATCTGAATTTCCAGTTGGGACTCTACCGACTTTGTAGTCCTCTTTGTACAGCACATCTCAAAATTCATTAAAAAGTTAACTAGCATGGCCTCCAGGATACTAAGTCCCACCAGTACGAAAATTGTCACACAGTAGTTTGCTGAACGAAAGTGAGCAAAGGGTTAGCTCAAAACTGAAACTAAAATACCCATCCCCCAAAATAATACCTTGGTTGGAAAATGTAACATTCAGATTTGATATTACTATTTGAAGTAAGAATGATAGTACATATGGAGCTATCAAGTAGGAGACAAAGTGAAAGGCCAAAGAGGAGATTGATGGATGCAGTGAGGGAGGACATAGGTAGTTGGAGTCAAAGTAGAAGATACAGAGTACAGCGTGAGATATAAAATGTTGATTTGCTGTTGCAACCTCTGAAAAAGGGACAAACCAAAAGGAGAGAAAAAAGAAGATCCTTTACAAATGTTCAAACTATAGTCCAATGACTGGGCCACGGCCAAATAGGTTTTTTTTTGGTTATTTCTCACAAGTCCCGAGTCATTTCTGTTGGTTAAATTAAATTTTTTTAATTGATTGAAGCCCTAAATAAGGGAAAAGCCAAAAAGAAAAGAAAGATTCAGTAAATATACGTTTATAATATATTTGCGACCAGTGTATAAGTTACAAATATATTTGACTTACACTCCAGAATGACTTATAGTCCAGAAAATATATTATTTAGTTTTATATAGTATTTGACTTGTAAAACGGTGGTAACAGGACAAATATACAGGCAGCAAAGCAAACTGACAACTGCTGTAGTCATTTGTGTTCATTTGAATGCAAGACAAAGTATTACTTGTCTTTTTTGACTACTAAATCCCACCTAAATCTATGTATCCATATATTGAGGCATAAATTCCCCCGCCTATGCCATTGGCTAAATGGCATAGGCATGAACCGATGGAGAGTTGCCTAACAGAAACCATGTTCTTAATTAAATAAGAGACTACATACTGGATTTCTAAAGATGTTATAGTATCTTCCGCATCCCATTTCACAACATTCTATTCCCTTCTAGAGGCCTAGTGGTTAAGAAAGTGGATTTGAGTCCATAAGGTTTACGTTCCGAATTCACCAGCTGCCAGATTACCACTGAGGTGCACTGAGCATTGCACAATCCCAGGACACTGCTAAGCGGGCGCTCAAAGTTTAGCTGTTCTCTTTGGTGGGGGGTAAAATCCTGTCCTGATTTTTTTGTGTGCAGTACTGTGTGTCACAATGACAAAGAGTTTCCTTGTCATGGTAGTGGAGTTTCTCTTCAATACAGTTTACCGGACACAATGTTCTATTGATTTGACTGGAAGTTGCATTTACCTGGTAATTTCTTGTGCAATGCTTACCAATCAAAGGTAGATGCTCTTCTGTGGAAGGCAGCATATCTTGAAGAATGAGTAAAAGGACTGAGATGGAAAGTAGGATGGTCAGTTTAAAGCTCAGTCTGTCTCCTCTTATTAAGAAGGAAGCCACATCCAGGAGCAGAAAAAATAAAAGTGGCACAATCAGATTTATTATGTAGAGCAGTGGCTTTCTTGATAATTGTACCTGAAATTAAATCCAAAAGGAGAGGGATATTAGAAATGGTTTAACAAAACAAAGTAAGTTAAGATGACTTTATAGATCAATATAGAGCTGTCTCTATAAAAAACAAAAATAAGTGGTAAAATTATACAACAAAATAAAATAAATTGTAGATTGTAAAATTAAAATAAATTGTAGAAAAGCATGAAAGTATCAATTGATAACATACCACAACTGCCAGCAAACAAGCATATAATCCTAGATCATATCTTAAATGATTTTGCCTGTTTTTACACATATGAAAGCCACAAACCAACCACAGCCGTCGATGAAGTACCAGGTCAATGTCCTCTCACTACAACACACAGCTGATGCCTTTCACTTAAAGCTTCCACCAATCCAGTACCAACTACACCTTGGTTTATGTTTCATCCGTTATTCATTTCATTTGCTAGCAACCTTCAGCAAATCCGAATTGGGAAACACACATTTTCACCAATCATCCTGAAAAACCAAATGGCTGGTTGTAACTGTTTGTCATTTTGATGTACAGTGTATTGACACCATCCATTCACCCATCCAAGCCCAGATACAGTGTTTCCTCAATAGTTTTTTTGTATAGCAATAAATAGCAATTCCCTGTTTTAGCCACAATAGGCAAGTCATACTGTTATTCTTTTTGGACAAGCTAGACCTTTGTTGGGCACCCTTTTTAACAAAGGTATTATATATAGTAGTAAAGTTAAGGTTTTAGTAGTCCCTGGAGGTCGCTGATACAGTTATCTAGATTGCTGACTGTGTCTTGGATCAAATTATTCAATTTGGGACAAAACTGTAGTTACTACCAAAGTGGAAGTCCTAGATACTGTCAATTACAATCTCATCAACAGCTGTGCTACTGAAGCAATCAATGGCTCAATGATAAAAACAGACTACTCTTTATCTTTTCATTAATTTTCATGATAAATATATTAAAGATAAGTCCCTCTATTTGATACTGTTTAGACCTGCAAGAAGGCCTTGCCAACTTTCAACACTGTTCTGTATATCATATGTTTTATCTACCGTATACACAAGTCTGCTTTGGGTAGAATTGTTATTTTCAACTGAAAACTCCAGAATGGTCATGTTGTCAAATTGCCACTCTCCTTCTGTGATCATTAATTTTTCAGAGATAATAGTGAGAAAAGCTTCTCCTCTCCATGTTCCAAGTCTCAGTTGATTTTCTATCAAGACAAAACATGTAAATAATAATAATTGATTACATCACAAAATTCCACAGTTTTGTATGACTATATAACATTTAATAGTGTAGTAATAGAGTAACCTACCATAATAGTTCAAAGATGAAAATGTGATGTTGCAGGATTGTTTGTCGAAGGGAAACATATAGAGATCAAGACTACAAGTAGTGGTTAGACGCTGGCGCCACTCAGCCAACACTAATCCACTGGGGTACAAAGTCGACAGCTGACTTTTCTGGATGGTCCCACTGTCAGAGACACTAATGGGACAATGAAATGCGAGGATTTATGATGTTCCAGTGTCCAGAATTTTGTCAAGATATGCTACTGACTTAAGGACTGCAGTAAGGCAAAATTGCAACCAAGCTTTCTAACAACATTTGGGTGTTAACTTAAATGCTAAGAATGAGCTGTTCTTTCATGATATTTGTGTTTGCCAAGCAGCTTTCAGGTGGGCCGCATTATTAAGCACACTAGGTTGCGTTGGTGGCAGTGGTTGCTTAAATGTTAAGGAAGTGGAATTGGG